>JAZAYU010000214.1:325683-477179 GCA_038501625.1 Corbicula japonica
ATATACAAGATTATCAAATAATAGTTTTCGGTGAGCTTTCAGTTGGATAGTGGTTTATGCAAAATTTTAGGTTCAGTGAGTTTTGCTTCCGCTGACTATGCAGATATAATGCCTTTTTTGTTGATAATAGCTTGGAATTGGGGTTGCTTTTTAAGCCAACTAGCTATCTCCATGTCTGCAATAAAACTGCTTCTTGTTTCAAGTTGTTTGTCTGCGTTAGCTGTCGAAGCTTGCCTTCGACCTAGTTTTTCGACCAATGATTATACGCGTTTGGAATGGATCGAAATTGTACTGTTTATTGGTGTATGTTTTGAGTTTGGCTCAACCCGTGGCTGGACGGCGTGAAATAACGTAGACCCAAAACTCTTTTCAGATAAGCTTAATATAAACAATGCGTTATTTAAAAAAGACTATTAAAATGAATATGATCTGGAAAAAGTTGTATGTTTTAAACATTTTCCAAAACCACTCACAGTCATTACAATTTGTATTTAGCTGTTTAGCAACATTTGTAATAATAGTCATTTTAATGCCGAACTTCCAGCTTGATGCCTACTGTACATTCTATAAAGTTTTGCTTTTATCCAAGTTAATAAACGGAATAACTTTAACAACAGAATTATTATGGTATATAAATGTTTGTGTAATGAATGATAAAGATCATTAGTGGAAAGTTAATCGCTTGAACTGTTTTGAAGATAAAGGATATGTTCAAACGCTGACGAAATGACAAATGGATTTCAGAATTGATTTCAAATTGTGCCTTAAATATACACATGATACAGTGAGAAATTAAAATGGAGCGAGTATATAATAATAATAATAATAATAATAATAATAATAATAATAATAATAATAATAATAAAAGAGCATGATGATGATAATGTTAATCATGATGATGTTGCTGCTGATGATGATGGTATCAATTTAATTAAAAAAACTCCTATAACTCTGTATATTCATTACCATTGTTTACAATAAATTTTCGTTGGTTCCTTCTCAAAATCATGGTAAAATGAAAAGGCCCAGCCAGAATAAGTGGTTCCAAAGTCAATAGCAGCAACCATCAACTTCTTTTTAACATCGCTGGAAACGGGCGTCTTAACCTTCAATAAACAATTTAATAAATGATTGTACATGTTTAAGCCCCATGTACATCGAGATCTCAAAATGGCACAATCTGTCCGAAAACAGCAGGATGAACTTAAATACAATTTTAGTAGAGAAGAGGTTGACTTTTAAAACGATATCATTTTATTTAGGAACAGTAAATTATTAATGAAGCACAAATACTATTTTAGTTAAAAACATACACAAATGACAAATTTTAACTAATATCGAAATCTTCAGGATAGATAACTGGTATTTGCATATTAAAATATCAACCTGAGAATATATATTAATGAATTTTGGCCAAAACGGGATTTATTCATTTAATATCAGAGTGACACACATTAGCCTAAAGAAAAAGCGTTTAAGAAATATATTTTGCAATATTTCCTGAAATTCGGTAAATAAGACATTCAGAAAATAGAATATAAAAATTCTTCAGACAAAAATGATGCAAAACCATGTAAGTTTTCAACTAGCATTAATGCATAGTCATGTTAAACAAGCGAAGCAGGAATTGGCGAGCATTAAAGGTTAAATAAGCGATTTTCTTGACGTACTTTACTTGATCTCCTCCATGATTTCCTTTCTTCTGTTTTCTTTACGCTTGCCATTGTTGTAAAAATCTCTACGTTTGCTGAAAATAACATTAAGTTTTAAGTAATTGGCTAATCGTAGAAAGGTAAAATATCATGTGACAGGAATCGTTTGCTTTGCGAGTGTCTGAATTCATAAACCCTAGAAACATTGTTGTCCGTATACCCACGGTATGGAACCGGACACCGGATATAACCGCGTTATGAGTAAAAAAAAGTCTTAAAAAGTTACCAGAGGTAAGAAAAATATGAATTCTCAGCTCATATGATACTAATCTGACCTGGGTTTGATTTTGTGTTTCCCTTATTAAAGGCCAGATATCATAAAAGTACAAGTATCAACCACAAAATCAAGATTTGTTCATTTTTTTGTAAGAGTTTACCGTTGCTCACGGAAGAAAATGGTGCCCTAGTACCGAAAATCTAGTTACGTTATTAGTTTCGTCCAAAAATAAAAAATCAGAATCGGCAGTTTTCTTATATTCCTCCTCATGTACTCACATTCCAATTTTTAGCAAGATTCTACAGCGACAAAAAATCACACGCTTAGTGTACTGGGTATACAAAACCGTCGCTCAAAAGTGTACTGGGTATAATGAGCCACTGTACTGAGTATATATTATAAAATGAGCAATAACATTGATAAAAAGCCATCATTATCATTATAATCATCATCGTTGTCGTCACCATAATCATCAACATCATTTATTGTATCATTTCGATTTTCAGAAAGACATGGAACATGCGGAAAGCGATGTTTCAGAGATGGAGTCAGTATATTGTTTGTTACGAATGTATAATGTAGGTAGGCATATATGCAAGAATAAATAACATATAACACTTAACTTTCCTGTAAAGGTGGGAAATTAGCAACATTAATACTTACTTTTATGCAGTTAGGCTTATAGTTGTTGAATTTAAACATTGCTAGTGTCAGAGTTGGGGGGGGGGGGGGTTGAGAAGTGTGGACCTCGGTGGTTATATGACAAATACTCTAAACTTTGATCGTCACATTAAAAAGGTGTCAAATTGCCCATGTACTGCTACGAAATTTGAAAACAAATCGTCACCATCTTATTCAGAAGTCTACAGAATCATTAGTGCATGGATTAGTGCACTCCCACATTGACTTATGCAATGGCCTATTTGCTGACATTCCCTCCTATTGATAAGAATCAAAGAGTGCAAAACCATGCGGCCATATTGGTTACAAATGCCTCATTTGATCTACCAAGTTTTGCTCTTCTCAAACAACTGCACTGGTTGCCAGTGAGAGCTAGAATAATGTTTAAGATAATTGTAACAGTTTTCCGCGTAGTTCATGACACGGCACCAAATTATCTGAAAGAAATGTTCGTACAATCTAAAAGTAGATACAGACTTCGATCCCAGAGGTAAAGTAACTTTACAGTAGAAGACGTAGAACAAAATTAACTGATAGATCTTTAGCGGTTGTTGGTCCGAAACTCTGGAATGGTTAACCTAGTGACCTAAAAACATTAAATCTGAACCTGAATCTCGAAAGAAACATAAAACTGATTTGTACAGACAGTTTTTTACCAATAGGAGACTAAAAGTGTTATTATGCAATACAGCTTTGCAAGACTGATTGATAATGAAACTATGAAACTAGGATATATACATTGACAGTTTTACTAAGATTTATTTTTTTATAATAGCTGTTTTTGTTTTATTATAAAGCGCAATAGAAAACTTATTAATTTTGCGCTATATAAATGCATTGTATTTGTATTTATAGTTTGATATTATTAAGTCATACACAAGTCGTTTGGCATGTGTAATTCACACACACTCTTATTTTCCAAGATGCTGATATAAAGGATAAATATGAACATTTTAATAGTATATTCATAAAAGTAGTATAAAGCTTAATGTGTTTCATATGGCGTATAAACATACATTTATAAATCATGTTTCGTGTGCAATGATTATCAATGGGCAGACAGCGCTATAGTACACTATAGGATCAAATTAGAAATTGCATATTATTTCATTTTATTCACTGGCACACGAAGCGAATAAAAATTCCATTATGAGAGTAAGATTAGATAATAAGACCCCCATAGGGATATAGGAGTGAGCTCGTCGGTCGATCACATCATTTCCGGATGATAGCTCTTTAAGGATGCAATAAACCTGCATCAAATAGCAAGTCAACTTCGAGTTTGGGTTCAGAAAACTAATCTAACCACTAATTAGGACAAAGGATTGTAAAACTTTTTGTTACACAGATGTAACATAATAAAATAGAGATCAAGGTTAAGTTGGCCTTCATACCATTAATATTTTACATTGTTATTGGCCCCTTTCTTTTTTTAAAACCTAAAACATGGTTTCCAGATTATACCCTTCTAGTGTGGCAATGAGTTGTAATTATTTTTGGTAAACTGATATTAACATCATTTAGCATTTAATAATTATCGATTAAGAGAATCAGATTTATTTATCATATTTTATGTACTGAATGGAAAAAACATTTTTATTGGAGGCAAGGTCTTAATATGAAATCTCTTCCTTTTTGTCATATCAAAAACTTTAATTAATAATGTTTTAGTTATCGTAATTTATAATTTATATTAAGTCAAAAAAGTATCAGAACCGTCTCAAACGTTGACTTGTCGTGAATTGTTTTAGTTATACTCAGTACAGTAAGCTGCAAGGTACTCAGTATACCCAGTACACTAACATAATATACCCAGTACACTAGGCGCGTGCATTTTTTGTCGCTGTAGAAGTCAATTTCTGGTCGATCTTGCTAAAAATTGGAATATGAGTACATTAGAAAGAGCAAAACAAAACTGCCGATTCAGAATTTTCATTTTTGGACCAAACTAACAATTAAACTAGATTTTGGTACACGTGCATTAATTTCTCCCGAGAGCAACGGTAAACTTTTACAAATAAATGCACAAGTCTTGATTTGGTGGTTGATACTTGTACTTTTATGATATCTGGCCTTTATCAGGGGAAACATAAAATCAAACCCAGGTCAGATAAGTGGCATATGAGTTGAAAAGTAGAATTTTTCGGCGTTAGCTGTCTAAGCTCACTTTTGACCTAGTTGTTCGACCAATGAAATGTTGTAAATAATACTCTCTTATAATGCAGAGGGAAAATGAAATAAACTATTTCGATTGGTAGCGATTTACACCAGAGAGGCATCTAGCAGCCTGGAGAGGTATCTAGTGGGATTTTATTATTATGCAGCGGAAAAATCAAATAGATTAATTAGATTGGTTGTTAGTGGGTGTTGTATTGGAGGAAAAACATATTTACGATTTAAGTAACCAGTTAAGTCAATATTGATGGCTTTAATACAATATTATATGGAATATTCTTGGGTGTCACTTGCATACAATACACAGTGTAAAACGAAAGAGAAGTGTAGATATTCCTAGTTCCTACTGGTTCCTTTCTAGTTCCTTTGATACTGATTGTTAATTTCAAGTTCGTAAGACAAGTTTATGTAGTGTAGTGGCTAACACTCTCGCCTCTCAAGCGGAGGCCCCGGGTTCAATACTCAGGACGGACACTTTTTTTAAACTTAATATACGTAAAAGTTGGTAGATTTCGCTCTTGTGACAGGCTGTTGTTATTTATATTTATTAAATTTCAAGGACATGTATTCATCTTGAATTCTCACTCTACACGAGGTATTTTATTGAAACTGAATATTTTGCTTCTTTAATCGCCTTGTTATCACTGTATGAAATTGTTGCAACAGCTTCAACATTTTTTTTGAAAGATACTTTCAATAAATTTATGAGTTGTCATGATTCGGTCGCTTAATCTCTAAGTCATACTAAGAAGGCAGGGAGGGTTCGTCAACAGCTATAACAAATAAAATATCTAAACTGTGTCTGCTTTGCCTCTCTGTATCTCTTTCTTTCTTATATACATGTATATATAAATCTTTTCCATCAACGCCGTTTATCTTTTTTAAAGATATTTCTTGTTTTTACCTCTGGTAACTTTTTAAAACTTTGTTTTGACTAAAAAAAACGCGGTTATATGCGGTGTCCGGTCCCATACCGTGATACCGTATACGTACTTTCTTTATTCGCGAAAATTAAAAAAGGAAAACCAACCTAGTTGCTCAGGAACAGATCGATCTTTCCTTTAACAAAATTTCCATATAAACCTTTACCAGTTATTTTTCCTTTATTAAGTCTCTATAATTTACAATATACATGTTGATGAAATAACTAATTTATTATAATGCCTTATGTTTTATGTGCAGTTGTTACTGGAATTCATTGAACATTGTGCTATTTATGCATATTTTCTACCAGTGACTGTTGAATCTATGAGATTCTTTACTTCTTGCATAATTTATGTATTTCCTTGTTTTATCAACATTATATTTTTTGGCGAAAAGAATCCTGTGAGTTTATATATGTTTCCTTTATTTTATGTTATTGTTGTTTGTGCCAAATAATATGTGACTTCCTTTTGCGCCAAAGTTGATGTCGTTTATATTGCTATGTGACGACTTTTTACGCCGAAACGGCGACGCACTGGCGCTTTACCAGCCGCCCCACCCCTACCAACCCTTACTAATACGCCTTTGCTGTTTTGTATAAATGGTGACAAGTCAATAATATTATTCCATTCTATCAAAATATGCGAAAATACACCGTCAAAATCGTAGTTTAAAAAAATGTATGTTCTATGTATATAATTAAATAATGGTCAGGAACGGCTCCCTATTCCCGTTCGAGAGGCTGTTTTTCCTACAATACGGAGGGTTCCAACCTGACAGCTGTTTGGTTCAACGCAATAGGGTCTGATCTAACAGTTAATGTCAAAAAGTCTCACCAAAAGCTCGAAACACGCGTAATAATCCGAAATGCAGGTTATTTTTTCATAGATTCTTCTCCTCAGTGCGACTTCCGGAAATCCCGACGCTTTTGTTAGGAGCGTTCTGATTGGTCGAACGATTTGTGTGCAAAGTATTTCCCGGAATAAGTCAATAGTTCGACCAATATTCAATTTGCATTTAACAAAATAAAATACGATAAAACCTTAGCCATGTTGATGTTTAGGATATATAAATTAAACGGCATATTCCATAGCGTAGTACAACATTAATGTCAATAATGACCTCATGGAAAAAAACAACATGCGTCGCAGTTTTTAATTTGAAATGTTTCAAAACGGGTGTAAACTTGCGATATTCGTTTAGTCTACACTAAATTTTGTACTTCAACAACTGTAATCGACTGATTGTAATTCTACCACAGGTTTGTGATTTACTGAGATTAAGTAGGCATTGTTGAGGATGATTTTTGTTTATATTCTCTTTTTGGTTTGAAAATAATAGTAAACATTAGACCCCCTTTTTACAATGTGACTTAAAATAGATGAAAAGGGAACTTTGAAAGCCATCGCAGACGACAAATATGAAAATATTGCAGAATCGGTTTGATTGAGCCTGTTCATGGACAATAATGGAAATGCATATTACTGCCCACGCCGCCAAGCCCCAGGTTGAGCACAACTCAATATTTACACCAATAAACAGTACAATTTTGAGCATTCCAAACGATGGTGAGCATATGGCGGCGGACATCGAACCTGCGATATTTTCAGATTACACTTCGTGCATTTGGACCTACACTGCCGGTTATTTTCTCTCGGGATAACACTGATCTAGAAACCGAACACGAATGCATCTTGTGACTTGCATTTTTATTTTCTCTTTCTTGATTCTGGTAAAAAATGAAATATGCATATCAGGAATTGCTACAACCAGAAAAAAACAGCCTCCCTACGCAGCAACAAAGTAGAGAGGAAAAGAGAGAATGAATTTGTAAGAGAATCAATTTCATATTATACACCACAAATAAACAACGATAAAGAGAACCATTGGAGTAACCGCACTGGAACGGTCAGTGGGAACACGATTTGCCACTTTTGATTTTAACCAGCTTCTGGGGTGCAACAACCTCACACCTGCCCCAAATAGGTTATCATATTAACAAACAATTACAAGTTGTCTTGGTGGCAGAACACAATCCACTCATTCACTCGACATTTTTGCATGCAAAAGCACACAAACATATAAAACATAAAAAGTTTACAGCACCGAAAGCAAAACTGGCGGGTACTGTACTCAATAAAATACCGAAACCAAAGCCCCATGAATTCAAAGACAAGGATAAAAGAAACATGCTGGCATACTCCTTTTAAATGTGTCATAGTCTGTTGCTTTTACACAAAATTTCATGAAGGTTAGAAATATCGATATAAAATACTAAAATATATATTTTTAAGTTAATTTCGAACAGGAAAACAAGGTTATCATCTTCTTTGTAATACCATATTGATAATATAAGCAGGGAATTTCAAGTTGTGAGATTAAATATTAGCGATCAGTCCTCATCAGAAGGGAATATATCTTCCTTTGATATGCCTTACTACAGATCTAATGTACATTTGCATAGTACTTAACAACTGCTCTTTTACCGTACTATTTTAACCGTACTATTTCACTTGTAGCACAATGCTCAAATTTGCAAAAGTATACATTTTAAATACTTGTTTACTGAGCCAAAATGAAAACTTGACACAAACAACATTATCAATTATCAATTTCATCATTATTTTGAAAAGAGGCGATAACCTTGACCTCTGTGAAAAAAAAACATCTTCCTGCACAATTAAACGTCCAGATACATGCAAATACCACACATTAAATGAAAGATAAAATATATCATCTTTTAACAAAATTTTTGAATTTAACCACTGAAGTAACCGCAGACAAAAAGTAATTGTAAACCGTCGTACTGACGGCCACTCGTTTTTCTGTAAGAGAGATTTTGATAATTTTTAATTTTATCGAGGGCATATGATACTGAATATTTTCCATTTTAAGGAGATATCAAAGAGCTAAAGTGGGTTGGGTGTTGGAAATCATGATTTCAAATAAGTTCATTTGTTTTCAGACTAGTCAACTTCTTGTGGCTTCACTTATCATTTATTTGTCATTTGGGTGTGTAATGTCATGCAAAAACAAAATAAAAGCGAAATTTGTAGTAAATTCTTACCTTCAAAACAGACTTTCTATGGGAGTTCAAACTTTCTATACTTTAACTTTTGTCAACAATTACTACCACAGGAAAACGGTCCATAATATGGACAACAATGTGTTAGAAAATCCACTACAAAAACAACATTCTCAAAGTGACTACACACTTTAATTTTGCATCCATGTTTGTTTACAATTATTTCAAAATGCAATGTATGGTTTACAATATAGGACATAACTTTTAATGTTATTATTGAATTATCTGCCTTTGGAAGTAAAGGTTAAATTATTACTTTTCTGTTTACACATGAAGTATTTATGACTAAATTAAATGTATTTTATAATAAGAGTGTTTCGGAAATATGTAAAAAGACAAATAATAACATAACTAGTATACATAAACAAATATAATGTAATTATAAATAGATATGTACATAAAATTATACATATATTGGAATGCACGAATTGTTTGCATAGCAGGTATACATTTTTGGCACTATTCGCCTTGTAGGTTGAGTGGATGAAAAAGTGCATTTGCCCTTACATTTTTAAAAATATTTCATTTGTTTTTGTCATTTTGAGATATAATATGAAAGTACATGCACTTGCAGCCTCGTTCTGATTTGGGAAACCCAGTGAGGATAAAAATAAATCGCTGCTGTTACCTTAACATCTGAAACATTCCAAATACACCGGAAATATGCCAGTTATACCAGTTCTGTATTTTGTGAACAAAGGGAACACATTTAATTTTGCAAAGAAAACAGATGTGCATTGCTGAAAATTTTATTTTTATCGCCCGGCTGGTCGAGTGATTTGGACACTTCACTCGACCCAAAGGATCATTTACTCGCGATGGCGAGCAGTCGAGAGGAATTGTACACATATGCATATGAATATTCATAGACACGCGTAATTATCTTATGTTACAAAAAATGGCTGTCTTTTCTTAATTTAACATCTTAATTCTGGGTTACAATATTAGAATGTGTAGAATTGTAATATTCCAACCCAGCTTAACTTTATTAAAACTGCAGTTATAATACTTTTAAGTATTCCATAAATTTCTGAAAAACAGAACTGTTCAAAATTTTGTGAATTTCTAAACTGCACTGTCAGTGATTTAGCCCAACAACTTCAAGACGTCTTTATCGTTATGTTTAGAACACACCGAGTCCAATCGTTCACTATAGGTCCCAGGAGGAGAACGCGTGGATAGACCTTTTTCATGCGGGAATTGGGTACTGTGGTGAGTAAATCGTCTCGCATTTCTTTGAAAATGCATATATCACATAAAGATATAGCCTATGCTGATCTCCTATATTTACTTTAAACGATGGTCATCGCAAATTCGCCAATGTTTCGGTAACTTCTGAGAGCATTCACAACAACTGCACAAGAAAATCGCAAAAATGGCAAAATCGCTCTTTAAAAGTCAATATTTCGACAATAAAGCATATCCCTGGGCATTTGTTTCGTCCTAAAGGTTCGTTTAGAACATGTCTTATATGCTATTAGCCTCCAAGATTTTACTTACGTATTTTTGGATTTAAACCACAAGTTAGAAAATCTTCAATATGAACGCATGGGTCGAAGTTTTCATCAATTTACAACATGAACGCATGGGCAGGAGGTGTTTTTTAAGCCCACGTTTTCATCTTTATCTCATATACAATCGACTATTTGATGTCATATTTCCGAATATTACATCTGAATGGCTCAAACATTATTTCAAATTAGTCTCCGCTTTCGTATCTCTTAGATCTTTTATTGTTAATAAGCAATATTAAATATACTTGCTTAAATTAACTGTAATTACTCATCATGCAAACATCTCATAATGACTGCTTTTCGTACCAAAACAAGACATTTTTCCCCGTGTCCGATGTAAAATATTGCATTATATTCACTTAATATTGTCAGTTTAGAACAACACTTGGCATAAAAGGAACAATAATTGCTTTGGCACTTAATGATTAACACCCCCACCCGCCTCTACACACACACCCTTTTTACAGGCTCCGTCATTTGTAATGTTTAGGAGCCACTGAAAAGGTTAAATAACATTGTTTCTATGGTCAATTTTAAATTAATATGAGCCACAGATTATTTTTACAGCACCGGCTACGGGGGCAGGAGTTTTGTTAGATCCTTTCTTCTTTATATCTTTTTTTTGTTTTAATTAAAATATAATTGATATTTGTGTATGCAGTTAAAAGTAAATGTGAAATTCATGTGAAATTTTTTTTAGTATCTAGACCTTAAACGTAAGGATTTGGTCCAGAACGAAATGCTAGACAAATGTCCAATGTTGTTAAATGAAAACCAAAAATTATATAAAAAAGAAAGCATCAAAATAGCACTCTATCCACATAGCTGGCACGAACAAATCTAAAAGTTCTTTCACGACTCTTGGCACTTCGTCAGTGATTTTCATTAAGTTCTTTAATGTTCATGTTTGCATAGAAGTGACAAGAAGCGTAATAGTAAAAGAGAATCGGGGGGAATAGCTTGTTATATTAAAAATCGTCTGATAAACTTTGTACATTTGTATAAATCTGACAGTGTTGATATATTGTTGCTCAAAATTGATGCTTGTTTATTTGCGCTAGGTAATGATATGTATGTATGTTTATGTTATTGTGTACCGAAAGATAGTTTCCGAGAATATTTTGTAGAAACATTAATTTTTGATAGAATTTTGCAGAATATTATCGAAATTGGTAGTTTAACAAATAATGAATGTTCTTTTCTTGTATAAGGTGACATGAATAGCAGGATCGGACAATTGAGGGATTACGTAGAAAATGATACAGTTGATAAAAACGCAGATTTGTTACCTGATAATTACATATCCGACGAAATATATTTAGAGCGAAGTTCACAAGATTATCAGACAATCAGTACGGAACACTTTTGTTAGATTTTCTTAGACAGTCGGGTCTTAGAGTTATGAACGATAGAATTGATAGCGATGCGGGCATATGAAAATATACTTTTGTTGGCAGTTCCGGTTGTAGTGTTATTGATTATGTTTTAGCAAGTAATAATATTATAAACTTGTTTGAATCTTTTGAGGTAGACGATCCAAATATATTATCCGATCACTGCGAAGTCAGATTTGAGTTACGTTGCAATTCACCTCCGAATGAATAAGTCGTGATAGATAAAAGGGAGGTAAATCCCGATGTACTGTTTAAATACAAATGGAAAGATAAACATACCGATGAATACTTACAAAACTGTCTTCTCCTGATTTTCAAAACTCATTATATAACTTACAGGATAATTTAAAACCTGTTTCTGTGGATAATAATATCGATGATAATATCAGTAGGTTTATGTCGTTAATGAATGAAGTATGTGAACTGTTATTCAAAATAGACATTTCGAAATCGTAATGTCATTCGCCACAAAATGAAACACATCAACCATGGTTTGACGAGGAATGCATTAATAAACGTAAGGTGTTTACTCATTTTTGAACATTTACAGGTCTGAAAAATCAAATACAAATAGAATTTATTTGTAAAAAGCAAGATCAGAATATAAAGCGTTAATACGAAGAAAACGTTATTCATTCAGAAAAGAAAAAAACAGATACACTACTTCGAATGAGACAGGTAAATGCTAAAAAGTATTGGAGTATGCTTAAAGATATTTCGCATGTTAAGTACCCCAGTTCACTTTCGGCTGATAGTTTCGCGCGATATTTTAAAGCAGTTAACAATCCAGAAGGAAATTTTTATCAAGCTGATGAAGATATTATTTATTTCAATGATATATTTGTTAATCAGGAATTTCAAATAATGTTTGAAGAATTGGAAGTTAAAATTAACAAGGATGAAATTTCAAAGGCCATAAAACAATTACGTAATAATAAGAGTTGAGGCCCTGATCTCATTATTAATGAACTTTTTAAGCATGGTATTAATTATATATCGTCATATCTTTGTGCACTGTTTGATATTTGTTTCAGTAAAGGATATTTTCCAGTAGCCTGGACTGAGGGTGTTATTATACCGTTATATAAAGGTGGTAGCCTGGCGGATATTGGAAACTATAGAGGCATAACTCTTCTTAGTAAATTTGGTAAACTTTTCTCGCGTGTTTTAAATAATAGACTTACATCATGGGCTGAAAAATATAGTGTTTATGTAGAATCACAATCAGGATTTAGAACAGGGATTGGGACAGTTGACAATATTTTTATTTTAGATACATTAGTATCACACTGTTTGAATCGAAATGAACCACTATTTTGCGTCTTTGTTGATTTTAAAAAGGCCTTTGATTTCGTCGTAAGAGACAATTTATGGTATAAACTAATTAAAATGGGTGTCAGAGGGAAAATGCTTTCCGTAATAAAATCTATGTATGAAAATGTTAGGTTAAAAGTTAGGTTTATGAATGAATTAAGTGAAAGTTTTGTTTGCGATTTAGGAGTGAGACAAGGGGGATGTCTGTCCCCTTTCTTGTTTAGTATGTTTTTAAACGATCTAGAGGAAACTGTGTTACTCGAGGGGATAGATGGTATTGATATTGGAACTTTAAAACTTTGTGTTCTACTCTATGCGGACGATTTAATTCTTTTTGCTAAAAGCGCTGAGGGGTTGCAAAATTCTTTAAACATTATGGCTAGTTATTGCGATAAGTGGAAACTTGTTGTGAACACACAGAAGACAAAAATAATGATTTTTCGGAATGCTGGAAGGCTATCGCAAAACCTAATGTTTTTCTATCAGGGTTCACCTATAGAAATTGTTAGTAAATTTAAATACCTTGGTGTGGTCTTTTCCTCTGGCGGGGCGTTTAATGAAAACGATAAAACAACATCAGGTCAAGCCTTAAAGGCAATATTTCAGATGAATAAATATCTATATAAGTTTACATATATATCACCGAAAATTCAGTTTGACCTATTTGATAAGTTAGTTTTACCAATTTTCAACTATTCATCAGAAGTAACCGGATTTAATAAAGGCAGC
Organism: Corbicula japonica; assembly: GCA_038501625.1. Classification (NCBI taxonomy): domain Eukaryota; kingdom Metazoa; phylum Mollusca; class Bivalvia; order Venerida; family Cyrenidae; genus Corbicula; species Corbicula japonica. The sequence goes on from JAZAYU010000214.1 coordinate 339,429, forward strand.
AACTGTGAGTGGGTGCATCTGTCTTAATTATTACAAACGCTTGTTAGGAGTTAAAATTTGCACACAAAATAATTTTGTTTATGGCGAAACTGGGAGATTACCATTATATGCTGTATGGCAGGTTAATATTGTCAGATATTGGTTGAAACTATGTTCAATGTTTGAAACGAATTACCGTAAAATTGTGTATAACTTTTTAGTAGATCAAATTAATGATAGGCCAAACACACGAAACTGGGCTTCAAACGTTAAAGATTTGCTGTCGCGACTAGGTTTTTATGAAGTTTGGTTAAGTCAGGGTGTTGGGAATTCAAAAGTGTTTCTTAATTTATTCAAACAAAGAGTTAAAGATACGTATATTCAGACCTGGAATGAACAGTCGCAAAATTCATCAAGATCGTTATATTATAAAGAAATAGCAAACTTTGAATACAAAGCATACTTAGATATAATCAAGATACCGAAATTAATAAGCATTAAAGCGACTGAGATTATCTTCTCATAGACTCGAAATAGAAACAGGGCGTTGGAGCAAACCTCGTAGAACTCCAATTAACGAAAGAAGATGTCCTTTTTCTAATAGACTTGAAGATGAGTTTCATTTTGTCATAGAATGTCCCGTATATGCAGATTTGAAGAAAGATTTAATAAAACCATATTATTGGATTCGGCCAAACTTTATAAAATTTGTAGAACTGATAAACGCGACAAATAAGACTGTAATAACTAAACTTTCAACTTATATATTTTAAGCCTTTGAAACCGTTTTCAAATACATGTTTGTTAAAAAAATTCAAAATTTGTAATTTATGATTGTCTTCAATTGATTACCATGTCACATGTTTTATGGTTACTGTTCTATGTATATTTGTTCATGGGCCATTATGGCTTATTACGTATTAAACTATCTATCTATCATGAAACTTCTTCAATTTGAGTGGTTGCATTGAGATCAATGTATCTCCTCAATAAATTATGTAAATATACCGGGTCATTGTTACATTAATTTTCATTTTAAGTCAAGTTTTGCTCGTGGGAGTCAATATTAAAGTGAATAAAATTTTATATTTTGACGATGAATGACTTGTTATGGGAAGAAAATCAGTTATTATCGGATGTTTGCATGATGAATAATTACAAATTAATTTTACCATTTTACCATGTAAATAAGTATAGTACTACTTATTAGCAAAAGCTCCTGGAAGATACGAAAGTGGGGACTGATTTGAAATGATATTTTAGTTATTCAGATGTAATATCCGGAAAAAATGACGACCATATAGTCGACTTTATAAAGGATATAAATGAAACAAACATGGGTTTTAAAAACACCTCCTGCCCATGCGTTCTTGTTGAAAATTGATGAAAACTTCGACCCATGCGTTCATATTGAAGACTTTCTAACTTGTAGTCTAAATTAAAAAATACGGCAGTAAAATAGTGGATGCTAATGGGATATGAAGACATGTTCTAAACGAACCATTGGGACGAAACAAATGCCCAGGGATATGCTTTATTTTCGAAATATTGACTTTTAAAGAGCGGTTTCGCCATTTTTGCGATTTTCTTGTGCAGTTGTTGTGAAATTTCTCAGAAGTTACCGAAACATTGGCGAATTTGCGATGACCATCGTTTAAAGTTAATATAGGAGATCAGCATAGGCTATATCTTGATGTGATATATGCATTTTCAAAGAAATGCGAGACGATTTACTAACAACAATACCCAATTCCCTCCTGAAAAAGCGGTCTATCCATGCGTTCTCCTTGGACCTATAGTGAACGATTGGACTCGGTGAACAGCACATATTTCAAACATTTGGTTACCGATCATTCATCGGTGAGAAGTATTTTACAATTCATGAGAATGACTGTGTACATAATTTAATTATTATTTATGTTATTACTTGCCTTCAATATTTCAAAACACTTCTAATACTAGTAGAAATACATTTCTTACATTCCTACATTATTTGGAAAACTTACAGAAACCTTAAAAGTAATGGCCTATATTGTACACCATAATTTGCATTCTGGGATGTCCTACTTTATAAACTTGTAAACAAATATGGATGTAAAATTATAAGTACAGTCACTTGGAGAATGCTGTTTTTTTGTACATTTCTACTGTTGTTAAATAAATTATTGTCTAAGACATTGTTGACCTTGTTATGGACTGTCTTCCTGTGGCAGTAATTGTTCACAACAGTGCAAGTATAGGAAAATTGGACTCCCACAGAAAGTCTGTTTTCAAGGTACGAAATTGCTACATATTTCTCTTTAATTTGCCTTTTGCGTGGCATTTAACATTCATGTGCTGTATAACTAATTAATAAAACTAAATGAAGCTTTGAAGTCAGAAAAAAAACAACAATTTACTTTCTTGAAATTAGGATCTCACACACCCAAGCCACGTCAACTCTTCCACAACAAATGATACCACCTTAATCGATAATAGTGCAATGACGACTGCCTGAGCACCTCAAACATATCAGAAAGTCAGCGAACATACAAATATCACTGCCGTGATCGAGCACCGGTACGGTCTTTTCGGGCACCGGTATTGTCATGTGCGGACTGTTTACCATCTGAAAGGTAGTTGTATAGATTTTACTTCACTGAATCACATGAAGATGTCATCATATGAAATCCTCTGAAATTTAATGTATAATTCGTATAAAGTTATAACCTACCATATCCGAGAGAAATAAAATGTTCGATAACAGTCAACCCTTAAAATACCTCTCTCTTAACTTTTGCTGAACATTGTGTTTCAGACAATAATAATTTATATTTAAAAATGTAGTACCATAGAGGTATCTTTGAGGAAGAAATAATGGAGACTGAACCGTACACAAAATGTAAAATGAGACCGAACCGGTGCCTTTTTTCTCAATAATCTGTGCAATTTGACGGAATTCTTGAACCGGTGCGTGCTGACCATACCGGTGTATGGTCAAAACAGAAAGTAAGTCAGTTTACAGCATCCTAACATTTTTAAAGGATTGGGTCAGATGGATTTTGAAGAAAAATACAATAATAAGTCATCCCAGTTGAAGCTTTTGCGGATCAGTTGTTCTATAAAAAGTATTGCCCAAAACAAATCACATCTCTCGGTTCAAATTTGCATTCTGTCAAACCGCCAAATTAGACTCGAATTTTGAAACAATCGAAGCTTTTCCAATATCAAAAGCATGTGCATTTGTTACATATATGATTTCATAAATGATGCAATGAATTGACAATTTAGGAAAATGTATGTGATCTATTTATGAAGAAATATCTATACACGTACCTTTCAGATGGTAAAACGTCCGCCATACACTCAACAAAAGTTCTAATTGGTCATCAATTGTATATGTTTGCAATGTATGCTAGTTTCGTTTCTTCCCTACGTCAAAAGAGGTTGTGGAAAGAACTGCTTTGTCTTAAAATCAATTATCAATTGTCTTTTTTATCTTTATTGATTGTTTTCTTAAATGAATCCAATACCAGTTTCTTTCACAGCAGGGTAAAAATTAGAACAGTCTTTAATTGAAAGGGAGGTAATTTTAAAATTGGATACTTTGAAGGGGGTTTATTTATACAAATGTGCTGTTGATTAATAAGGTTTATGTTTTTCCTACTAATGAGGGGTCCTATTAAAACAAAACAATAAATTAAGAGCAAATTTTTGTTTGCTTGACCTTTTGATGCAAGAAATGCATTTTTAGCAAAATTAATGATAACTCTCGCCAAACTGTTCCAATGTCAATTATTACACGATTAAAACTTAAGATGAAGACTGTTGTTGGCATATGATCATAAATAAAGAGTGAATTCAATGTCTTTCTAATAAAAATATACGGACAAAAAGTGACCAATTAGAACTTTGGTTGAGTGTATTGTATGACAATACCGGTGCCCGAAAAGACCGCGCCGGTGCTCGATCACGACAGTGACCATCAAGGCGCTATAGTTATGCGACTTTTTGAATGAGTAAGGAGATGTGTGAAAGGGAATTAAAATGTAAAATGTAACGCCTTATATAAGTGAAAGTGGTTTACCCGATAACTATTTTTAAAAACAGCCAATTCAGAAAACATGATTCATAGCGCTCGCAAAATGATCTGAAGATGTCTTTACAGTGGTATTCAATGCAAAACCACATAAAACTACATAAAACACACATCTATATTTCATAAAATATATATTCTTTACGCGGGGTATCAACTTTTTCCGTGGTTTGTAACACTTAAAACACCTATAACATGTCACTTGTAACAATAATTTGCCACTTGGGGGTCTAAAGGATGGTTTAAAAGAGATTTGAACCAAAGAGACACCAGTTGCAAAAAATGCTATAATAAAAAGTATGACTATCCAAATGTATATACTGAGGTTATCGGCCGAATAATTTAGATCTCCGCAATAGCTTTACTTGGTCGAAAGTTACGACTCTTGGATTGTGGACACATACAAACCACTTACCATACTTAATAGCTCTATCATAAATTGTTAAAGGAGTTTTAATTAGATATTAAACAATTCGTCTAAGTTCAGACGATACTCCGCTTCATGTCCATCTATCAGTATTATTTCATTGTAAATCATCTGTATATTATTTTACACAACAACGTTTTGGCAGAACCATCCGGGCAAAAGAAATTGACCAGTAATCCTCAGTGATCAGATCGCAGGATGCACAAGAAAATATATTCACTTGCAAAACAAATCCATACTTTCCAAAATAACAGCAATACGCATTTACCCCGCATAGAGCCCCGAAGAGTACTGTTGACGTAAACCCTCGGTAACTATTTAGACTATATAGTTCAATTCAACGATATGATGTTGATTACAACTATCTTTTATTTCAAGCATGAACGTCGAAGAAACCGATTCTTCTTCTAAGCCATTGCCTCTGGATGCTCTTTATATCCTATTACAATATACGTCTTCATGAAATTCAATATTTTTTCATCCCTATATGATGGGGGCAAGTCAAGACAAATCGAAACTTTTATTCACTCACATCATTAAATGAAATTTTAAAGATAAGGTAGAAACATTCAGAAACATATGAGACAAAATGTACACCTGTGAATAAAGGTAAAAACAACTTAAAACCCTTGAAAATGAGCATCTATGTGAGACTAAAATTAATAATGGTATATCTTAGCCACCCATTTTAAATAGATAAAAAAAGTACTTGAAAAGCCGTCGAAGACAACAAATAAGAAAACACTGTTGGCTCTTTTTGAATGGGTCTGTTACAGGGAAGTATTAAAACTGCATATCACTGCACATATAACCGCGCCTGGTCAAAAAAGAGGTGCATGAAAATCACAGTGAAAAATTAACCTTGGATTAAACAAGAATGTATATAGATCTAATTATGCAAAATAATCTTACAGTTGAGAAGATGTCTAAGCAAAAAACTTTTAGTTGAAAAGTTTCTCCAAAAATACCCTACAGTATAGATACTTATTTTTTGTTTTCATTAATTATATAACACACAACGTCTTGTTAAATATTTCACCAAATGTGTTGTTAAATATTTCACCAAATGTGTATCAGTCACATTATTAAAGTTTAGGTTGATTTGTAGGGATTGTTGTTATATTGATTTTCATTAAGCAAATATTTACATTCCTATTGATTTCTTCGTTTAAAAAAAATCGGTTCATTTTGCATGAACCGCATGACCCGTAATGACGTCAGTAACGTCATGGCTGTTACTATTGAAAACTCCCACGTATTACTCCCCCTTTCCACTTAATACTAATTTTTGAAAGCGTTAGACTTAAGATAATTGAAAGAAAAAAATGAATAAAATGTAAATATAAGTAATGATTCTTATTTTGGTGCGGTTCATGCAGATTGGACGTGCACGCGAGAGCTGGCAAATTTACCATAAAGCGCTAGCGCGCTTTATGGATTTGCCAGCTCTCGCGTGCACGTCCAATCTGCATGAACCGCACCAAAATAAGATACAATTTTTCCTTAGAAAAATAATAATTATAAGGGATTTAACTCTTCCGCCCCCTTATCCGCTTGGTGAGGAGATTACATTGACGTATCCGTCGGTAGATTCACTAGTAGAAATAGTGCTGAAATGCGGACGAGGTGCCTGTATGTTCAAAACGGATTTATCTCGGGCATATAGACAGATATTTGTTGATCCATGAGATATCCATTTCCTAGCAGTACATTGGCGTAATAATATTTATATTGACTGCGCTTTGCCGTTTGGATTACGTTCTGCGGCGTACATTTGCCAACGTGTAACGAACATGATACGTTACATCTTGATGTTACAAAATGTCAGGGCTGTTAACTACCTGGACGACTTTGGTGGTGCTGATACCCCCGAACGCTGTTCTCAGTCGTTTGCAATAATGTCTGAGACGTTGGAACGTATCGGTGCTCAAGAGAACATCAAGAAGGCGTGCCCTCCTTCCACGAGTATGGTCTTTCTTGGGATCTTGCTGGATTCAGAGCGCATGGAACTCCGTGTCACCCAGGAGAGGTTAACCGAAATTCGTGACCTACTTCTATCTTGGATCAACCGTAAACATGCCTCCAAGTTTCAGCTTCAATCGTTATTAGGAAAATTGCAGTTTGTAGGCAAATGTGTTAAGCCTAGTCGTGTTTTTATTTCACTTATACTTGTGCTTTTACGTGGTCTAAACTTACAAAATCATAAAGTAAGATTAAATGCAGAATTCAGGAGAGATATAGTGTGGTGGCAAAAATTTGTTGAGATTTACAACGGTGTGTCTATGATTAAGAACTGTAATTGGTCAGCTCCTGATGTCGTGTTTGCAAGTGATGCTTGTCTTTCAGGATGTGGTGCTATTCAGGAAAATAGAGAGTATTTTCATAGAGTTTTTTCAGAATTTGTGTTACAAATGTGCTCTAATATCGCTCAGCTAGAGTTATTCTGTATTATGGTTGCGTTGAAATTGTGGTCACGCAAATGGAAAGGTAGAAAAATAACTATATTTTGTGATAATGAAGCAGTTTGTTATGTGTTAAATTCTGGTAGAACCAAAGATTCTGTTCTTCTTCAATGCATGCGAGAGGTGGTTTTTCTCGCTTGCACTCAGGAGTTTGAGATTCGAGCCGTTCACCTATCTTCCACAGATAACCGACTTGCGGATTTACTTAGCCGCTGGCATCTAAGCCCGCGCTATAAAACTCAGTTCTTTGAGGAAGCGGACACCTGTGATTTAAATGAGGTTGAAGTGGATGACTTATTATTTAAGTTTGAAAAAAAATGGTGAATTATGGTCCATCTGATTCATTTAATAATATGTCAATTTGATGTGCTGAGCTTGTGATTTTAGTGAAATATGCTTTATATTTAATCGGTGCATACCACTTATATGAATGTTGTTTAATTGTTTGATTTTAGCATAGATTAGACTTTTTAAGTTTCTCTATAAATTTTGGTTTATTTAAAACAAAATTCGTTAATGTGTTGGTTCATCGAGGCTTAGAATGCGTTAGGCTCTAGTGTAAATTTTCTTAAGTATTTTGAGGTAAAAAAAAAAAAAATAATAACAATAATAATTTTTGTTTATTTAACAGATGTTACTGACGTGGCTACCTGTGGAATAGACTGTCTCCGTCGTCAGTTGAAAGTTACACAGAAATCCGCTTATGCTCTTGGTACTTACAAAAATCTTCAGACTCAAATTCGTTCCTATTTACTTTTCTGTGCTTACTTTGATCTTAATGACTGTCCGGTTAATGTGGATACGTTGTGTTTGTATGCACAGTTTTTAAGTGGAATTATGAAATCTGTCCAGTCTATCAAGAATTACATTAACGGTGTACGTTTATATCATGTTTTTAGAGATTGTGAATTCCCAGAAATTTCAAATATTTCTTTGCAGTTGACCTTCAGAGGTCTTGCGAAACTTTTATTTCATTCGCCTCATCAAGCTCCTCCTGTAACTCCATGGATTTTACGTGAAATTAGAAGTGTGATTGATTTAAAATCACCTTTTTACGCAACTATTTGGTGTGTGCTTTTATTTTCATTTTATATGATGTGTAGGAAATCTAGTATTGTCCCTCCGACTAAGCTGGCGTTTGATACTACTAAATATTTATGTCGAAATGATGTTTCTGTGTCTGATTTTGGCATTCTATTTAATTTAAAATATGCCAAGATTAATCAATTTGGTGACAGGAATGTCATTTTACCTATGTACAAGAATGACAAATCTGATCTTTGTCCAGTTGCCGCCTTTTTCGATATGTGTGAACTAGTTCCGGCGGCCGCTTCAGATCCACTTTTTTGTGTTAAAGAGTCTTCCTCTTTAATTCCGTTAGATGCAAGTACGCTTGATAAAACTTTTAAACGTATCTTGAAGCGCACGTCCGTATCAGGAGCCGCGGAATATACCTTACACTCTTTTAGAAGAGGCGGTGCCTCCTTCTACTTTAAATGCGGAGTGCCGGGGGAGCTAGTTCAGTTATTTGGCAACTGGAAGTCGGACTGTTATTTGCGATATTTAAGATTTTCTGATGAAACTTTGATTCATGCGGCAAAAAAAGTAGCTTTGTCAATTTAATTGTCGGTTTATGGTTTTGGCCGAGTTAGTTTTGGGTGCTCTGGCTGCTTTCATTCTGTTTGTCAATGAATTTTCTTAACCTGCAGCCTTTATTTCGGCCAAAATTAAAATCATATGCATAACTTGTGTGTTTTCATTTTCCCGATATAATTTACAATTTTTCCTTAGAAAATAATAATTATAATGGATTTAACTCTTCCGCCCCCTTATCCGCTTGACTGCATTTGGCGCTCACCGCTTTCATTGTAAGTTTTTCGTCGCAGTGAGCGGTTGTCTAAATTGATTTCCCACCCACCCACCCTCTTCTTTTTGTAAGTTTCTTCATTGTATAATTTATTATTGCTGTTTGATATTACATGCGTAATTTGATATTATTATGGATGTTCGATGTTAAGGTGCTTAAAAATTTGATGTTATAACACTTAGTGGGTGCTCTGGCTGCTTTCATTCTGTTTGTCAATGAATTTTCTTAACCTGCAGCCTTTATTTCGGCCAAAATTAAAATCATATGCATAACTTGTGTGTTTTCATTTTCCCGATATAATTATCATTCCTTAAATGTTTTATTTCATGTCAGACTTTATTTAAAATTACAAAAGAATGGAAATTACATCGTGTTCAGAATTAAAATATGGCAAATTGAAATTAAATTGCTTATTGTGATGTTCCATATTATTTTACTCTTCATGCAAGGTTCATTTCGTGTTGAACCCTTTTTTCTGAGATTGATCTTAATTTACTTGTTACCTGCGTAAAAACTAAGCTGCACTGCTATGTTGTGAAAAGAAATTAAGGTTTTTAAGAAATTGTAGAAAATCTTTTTTTATCAGTTTTACTTTTGGTTTCAAGGTTATCATGCGTCTGAAACATCTGACACTTGTTTATGAAATTGACATAAAGCAAAATTAAATACTGCCAAATTCTTATGCATATACAAAGTATTTATCAGTTATTATTACCTTATTTCAATGACATCATAATGAACTTTCTTTGTGAATTTGTTTGAAATGTATTTATAGATTACCTGCGCTATGACAAGCCAATGCAAAAAATTAAATTTGATTGAAACAAGTGCTTTTCTTGGATTAGCGTTATCTTAAATTCATGGATTCAATATATCGACGTGACAGTTTTAAATCGTACTTAAGTCTAATATTTGTTTTTGTTTTTGTTTTTTGCTTCTTGTTGAGGAAAGATGTTAGATATGATTCGCCCGTTTTACATGCGAGTCAATGATTGTCAATCTGTAATGCAAATATTACGTTCATTGAAATCATTATCGTCGTTCCAAACTCTTGAAAAGCGTACAAGCTGTGAGATATAAACCCCGTAAGATGTTGCACGAGGAGCATCGGCGTCTTAAAACGGAAAATGTACTATATTAAAATTATCTCTTTTATCATATATTTTAGTAGTGACGCAACCATTTTTCAATGGACGGATTAAGATCAAGAAAGTTTGCTTGCTTTTCTGAAGTGTTCGCTTTATTAAGTTGTAGTTCTTTAGGATAAATCTTATTAACCAGTGATGGAAAATGCTTATTACCTATATTAAATAAATCATCAAGGTACCTCGAGGTGTTGTTAAAAGCTGTAATAATATCATCTTGATGTTCGGTAGAAAAAGATAACATAAAATCTCTTTCATAACAGTATAAAAACAAATCAGCAACAAGGGGTGCACAATTAATAGCTATAGGTACTTGTTTATAAATCGAGGTACCAAATCTCAAATAAATATTACCCAATAAAAATGTTTGCGCCTGGATAAGGTCTTGACAGGTCCATGAAGTATAATTATCATAAGAACCGTCTGTAAAGAATGCCCTATGTTCATTTCAAATGATAAATGTTTTATTTTCTCTAGCTAAGGTCGTTAAGAACGATACTGATGCACTATGTTAACAGTACCTCTAATATTACTTTTGTATTGTTATTTCGGTCAGTTTAAGAATGGTGGTTTCAATATCCCAGCCAATATAGATTTGGATATTGTTCAATCATCCCTAGGATATAAAGTGACTGCCAATGAAAACGGAATACTTTATTTTTTGGAATATTTTTGGTGTGTGTAAAAGTTATATACATCCATGTATTAATCCATGTAAAGTATTGACGTTATGATGTTATTATGACGTCATCAAATTTGGTAAGTTTTTCAAGATGGCGTTGCCCATTGACAAGTGCGCAAAAGTTGTTAAACTTTATTATGAAACACATTCTCCAGTTACTGTAATCAGATTTATGAAAAACGATATTCACACAACGAAAAGCTTAACAAACTTAACAAAATGCAAATACATAGAATTGTTCGAAGATTTGAGAAGACGGGATCAGTTCATGACAAACGGCATACAAACACCGGTCGACCACAAGAAATAAGATCTTCAGCAAGTATTGAAAAGGTCCATAAAGTCATCGAGGAAACGCCACAGAAGTCCGTAAGAAAAGTGATGGGAAATATAACCAATACTACTAGCGCTTCGAGTGTTTACCGGATGCTAAGGTACGATTTGAAGTTGACACCTTCTACCATATCAATAAAACAACACGCAAACACAGTCAGCCATTAGCAGCAGACTTGTCTTTGCTGAATGGATGAAAATTCGACCGGATATTGCAGACCATACTTGGTTTTCCGAATAAGCGCATTTCTACTTAAATGCCCAGGTAAAAAAAACGTAACTGTCGTTTCTGGGGCACACAGAACCAGACTTTTGCATTCTGACAAGTAAAAAGTATGGGCTGCCTTAAGTTCATCACGAATAATTGGGCCTTTCTTTTTGAGGACGAAAATGGTGACATTGAGACAATACATAGTGATCGCTATCTGGAGATATTAAAGAAGAAATTCGATCCAGCATTAAGTAGAAGAGGTGCCAACTTTAATACTCTTTGGTTCCAGCAAGATCGTGCAACACCTCACACTTCCAAGGACATTACTGAATGGTTTCAAAAACAGTTGTGACACATTTCATTTCATACAGGACAGATAATGTGGGGCCTCCGCTCTCTCCAGACCTGAGTCATCTTGACTTTTTTTTTGGGGGGGGGAATATCTCAAAGACCCTGCCCAAACATCCCTCGAAGAATTAAAAACAGCAATCCGTCGTGAAATCCGAAATATTTCATCGGACACCTGCATGTCTGTCATTGCAAACTTCAAGAAACGCATTGGCGTCATTTTACGACAGGAGGACGTCATCTTGACAGGTTATGTAAAACTGTTCTTTTGTGTGAGGCTTAATTTGTATAAATGTTTAATGCAAACGTACTATTGTTATATGTCAAATTAAACTTCATTTTTCGTTGTATCTTTTATTTTTATATGTTTATTTTAACTGAAATGTAATTAAGAAGCAAAATGGTAACATATATTATGGAACACCCTGTATATACATAACCTCGAGCAGGAATGTTAAAAAAAAGTTTAAAAAGAAGCCAGTTTTTAAAAAAGAACAATTCTGTCTGTTAAATGATATTAGTTAGTTTGTAGATATTCTACTTTCAATGACCCGTCGATCGGTAATTTGTTTAACTATCCGCTTCTGCCTGAACATTTTTAATGATAAATTCACGGAAACTGCAAGAGATTTATGACAGAAAAGGTTCTTCTTGTATCACATTGAATGTGGGAATTTCTGATATGCTTGTATCTTTTTATTCTTGATAGAGTGACATTCAGGGCTGGGACCCTACCCCAAAACATGAAGTTGGAAAATGGGACTGGGTCTTACCCGAAATACATTCCGAATGAAATCTAAAATTGCAAATTGCTGCAATAATGTTCCCATTGTTTCGTTAAGAATTTAAACTTCAATCTGGACTGGTGGAAAACACTTATTGAAACTGTTTCTTCCCCATATATTTACGACCGATTTGCATCCGTTATAACTTATAATTCAATATTTAAATTTACCTAAGATGAAGTCTCAGTTTTAGGATTTGGTCACAGCATGCTAAATTGCCTTTTATGGGGCTATCTTTTTCATTGGTGGTCAGTGTAAACCAATTTACCCATGGGTATCAAATTTGTGATGAAAAGGTTTCTACCTGATTGTTAATAAAGGCCTCGTTAAGGAAGGGAATTATGTAGTACTGCCATTACCGGGGACTACCTTTGTCCGATTTTTATGGAGAAAATTTATAAGCAAGGTGTCAGAGGACGAATCCTGGTTGGTGCCTAACAGGTTTTTTCTATTTATTTGGGTTAAACAAAAGCTTGTTTTGTCAACAATTTGAAATAATTGTAAACAGGGATATAAATACATAAAATCTCTATTATCTAGTTTTTGTATCGCTGTGTGCAGAATGGACAAAAACACATTTGCATGTAAATGCGTTATTCCCTAAAAAGCTAAAAAGGAACCTATGGAAGGTACTTAATGTTGACCATTTTATGTAATAGTTCGTCTAATTTTCCTTATGGTGTCTACATATAACATTGCAGTCTTTTTCACTTTGGTATAGAGCGACCATAGTTATGTTTTTAATGCGACATTAACATGTTTGAGATGACTGGATAAAATTCCCGCGAAAGATTAATGTATTAATATTGATTAAAAAACTATATATGGATGGACGAGCTATATGTTTATCGTTTATAAACCCCCCAGGACCAGTTAAAATACATACAAAGTTATTTTAATCAACACATAATTTTCTAATATAATATCAATTAAAAAGAATTACTTAACTTAATTTATTTATTTGATTTATTAAAACTATTTAATAAACACACGAACTAGTGTATTCAAACAGTAAACGAAAAAAACAACAAAGCACAAACCAAACGGTGAATATAGGAAAAAGAAGAAGGCGTTAAAATTAATTAAAATCTTACCAAAATGAATATTATTTCTCACGAAAACTTTTTCATAGAAACTTTGGCCGACCACTTGTGAATCCCATATGAATAACTGAATAATTGAGATAAAAGTAAAAAAGTTTTGATAAGTAAAACATCCAAGTATTGATTTAATATCGAATTACGAAAGGAGATAAAATCACTTGGTGTGTTAAGAAAACATTCTTTATCAACATAGCGTCGGTGAAATTCAAAACCCGCGTAAGAACAGTTACGCAACTTTTCAGGAATGCAAAACACTCGGCAAAATAAGTTCTGCACACTTTGACATTTTATAAAATATCTTTTTAATTTCACAAAACACAACAAAATGATACATATCAAATAAAACAGCAATTCAAACCTAACAATGTAAAAAGGAGATTTTTCGTATCAATAGATAAAAATGCATTTTAATTTATTTCAAGCGTATGTTTTTAAGTTATGAGCACCTCTAATGCAGCATTTAAGACTAACGATGATTTTGCTCTGAAGTTAAGATAAAAAATTTGATATACGCGTGATACGAAAAATTTTAATTGATATATTGTAATCGGAAATTGTTTTACGCGATAATTGAACAGACGTACAGTAAAATATTTTGAAATATTGAAAAGAAAATGTAGATATTTATACAGTTTTATTACTTAATATGCAATTATTCTATTTTCTATTGTTTTAAATGTCATTTTCCGATGCATAGTCAGCAATAACACCACGGAAAGTAATTATGAGCATGTTGTTACATTGAATATGTATAAAGAATAAGAATTGAATCACGGACATTGTTGTATCATTTAATAACCAGGTGTGTGAAGTTGGCTATGAAACCGAAGATCGAAGATCGAAATTCAATATCGAGCTGAATATCGAGCCAGCTCTGAGATCGAGATTCAGATAAAAATGAATTTCGAGCTGGGATGAATATCGAGCCTGCTCTGAGATCGATATTCAGACAAAACACTGCGAATATCGAGCTGGGATGAATATCGAGCCAGCTCTGAGATCGATATTCAAACAAAACCCTACGAATTTCGAGCTGGGGTGAATATCGAGCCAGCTCTGAGATCGAAATTCAGATATAACTGAATTTCGAGATGGGTTGAATATCGAGCCAGCTCTGAGATCGATATTCAAACAATACCGTGCGAATTTCGAGCTGGGATGAATATCAAGCCAACACTGAAATCGAAATTCAGAAAAAAGTAAATTTCGAGCTCGGATGAATATCGAGCCAGCTATGAGATCGATATTCAAACAAAACGTTGCGAATATCTAGCTAGGGTGAATATCGAGCCAGATCTGAGATCGAAATTCAGATAAAAGTGAATTTCGAGCTGGGATTAATATCGAGCCAGCTCTGAGATCGATATTCAAACAAAACCTTGCTACTTTCGAGCTGGGGTGAATATCGAGCCAGCTCTGAGATCGAAATTCAGATAAATGTGAATTTCGAGATGGGATGAATATCGAGCCAGCTCTGAAATCGAAATTCAAACAATACCCTGCGAGTTTCGAGCTGGGATTAATATCGAGCCAACACTGAGATCGAAATTCAGATAAAAGTGAATTTCGAGCTGGGATGAATATCGAGCCAGCTCTGAGATCGATATTCAAACAAAACCTTGCGAATATCGAGCTGGGGTGAATATCGAGCCAGCTCTGAGATCGAAATTCAGACAACAGTGAATTTCGAGCTGGGATGAATATCGAGCCAGCTCTATGATCGATATTCAAACAAAACCTTGCGAATATCGAGCTGGGGTGAATATCGAGCCGGCTCTGCGATCGAAATTCAGATAAAAGTAAATTTCGAGCTGGGATGAATATCGAGCCAGCTCTGAGATCGATATTCAAACAAAGCCTTGCGAATTTCGAGCTGGGGTGAATATCGAGCCAGCTCTGAGATCGAAATTCAGATAAAAGTGAATTTCGAGATGGGATGAATATCGAGCCAGCTCTGAGATCGATATTCAAACAATACCTTGCGAATTTTGAGCTGGGATTAATATCGAGCCAACACTGAGATCGAAATTCAGATAAAAGTGAATTTCGAGCTGGGATGAATATCGAGCCAGCTCTGAGATCGATATTCAAACAATACCCTGCGAATTTCAAGCTGGGATGAATATCAAGCCAACACTGAGATCGAAATTCAGATAAAAGTGAACTTCGAGCTGGGATGAATATCGAGCCAGCTCTGAGATCGATATTCAAACAAAACCTGGCGAATATCGAGCTGGGATGAATATCTTGCCAGCTCTGAGATCGAAATTCAGATAAAAGTGAATTTCGAGCTGAGATGAATATCGAGCCAGCTCTGAGATCGATATTCAAACAAAACCTTGCGAATTTCGAGCTGGGGTGAATATCGAGCCAGCTCTGAGATCGAAATTCAGATAAAAGTGAATTTCGAGCTGGGATGAATATCGAGTCAGCTCGGAGATCGATATTCAAAGAAAACCTTGCGAATATCGAGCTGGGGTGAATATCGAGCCAGCTCTGAGATCGAAATTCAGACAAAAGTGAATTTCGAGCTGGGATGAATATCGAGCCAGCTCTGAGATCGAAATTCAGACAAAAGTGAATTTCGAGCTGGGGGCGAATATCGATCCAGCTCTCAGATCGAAATTCAGATAAAAGTTAATTTCGAGCTGGGATGAATATCGAGCTAGCTCTGAGATCGATATTCAAACAAAACCCTGCGAATTTCGAGCTGGGGTGAATATCGAGACAGCTCTGAGATTGAAATTCAGATAAAAGTGAATTTCGAGCTGGGATGAATATCGAGCCAGCTCTGAGATCGATATTCAAACAAAACCTTGCGAATATCGAGCTGGGGTGAATATCGAGCCAGCTCTGAGATCGCAATTCAGATAAAAGTGAATTTCGAGCTGGGATGAATATCAAGCCAGCTCTGAGATCGATATTCAAACAAAACCCACGCGAATTTCGAGCTGGACTGAATATCGAGCCACCACTGAGATCGAAATTCAGAAAAAAGTGAATTTCGAGCTGGGATGAATATCGAGCTAGCTCTGAGATCGAAATTCAAACAAAACCCTGTGAATTTCGAGCTGGGATGAATATCGAGCCAGCTCTGAGATCGAAATTCAGATAAAAGTGAATTTCGAGATGGGATGAATATCGAGCCAGCTCTGAGATCAATATTCAAACAGTACCCTGCGAATTTTGAGCTGCTATTAATATCGAGCCAACACTGAGATCGAAATTCAGATAAAAGTGAATTTCGAGCTGGGATGAATATCGAGCCAGCTCTGAGATCGATATTCAAACAAAACCTTGCGAATATCGAGCTGGGGTGAATATCGAGCCAGCTCTGAGATCGAAATTTAGATAAAAGTGAATTTCGAGCTGGGATGAATATCGAACCAGCTCTGAGATCGATATTCAAACAAAACCCTGCGAATATCGAGCTGGGGGTGAATATCGAGCCAGCTCTAAGATCGAAATTCAGATAAAAGTTAATTTCGAGCTGGGATGAATATCGAGCCAGCTCTGAGATCGATATTCAAACAAAACCTTGCGAATATCGAGCTGGGGTGAATATCGAGCCAGCTCTGTGATCGCAATTCAGATAAAAGTGAATTTCGAGCTGGGATGAATATCAAGCCAGCTCTGAGATCGATATTCAAACAAAACCCACGCGAATTTCGAGCTGGACTGAATATCGAGCCACCACTGAGATCGAAATTCAGAAAAAAGTGAATTTCGAGCTGGGATGAATATCGAGCTAGCTCTGAGATCGAAATTCAAACAAAACCCTGTGAATTTCGAGCTGGGATGAATATCGAGCCAGCTCTGAGATCGAAATTCAGATAAAAGTGAATTTCGAGATGGGATGAATATCGAGCCAGCTCTGAGATCAATATTCAAACAGTACCCTGCGAATTTTGAGCTGCTATTAATATCGAGCCAACACTGAGATCGAAATTCAGATAAAAGTGAATTTCGAGCTGGGATGAATATCGAGCCAGCTCTGAGATCGATATTCAAACAAAACCTTGCGAATATCGAGCTGGGGTGAATATCGAGCCAGCTCTGAGATCGAAATTTAGATAAAAGTGAATTTCGAGCTGGGATGAATATCGAACCAGCTCTGAGATCGATATTCAAACAAAACCCTGCGAATATCGAGCTGGGGGTGAATATCGAGCCAGCTCTAAGATCGAAATTCAGATAAAAGTTAATTTCGAGCTGGGATGAATATCGAGCCAGCTCTGAGATCGATATTCAAACAAAACCCTGCGAATTTCGAGCTGGGATGAATATCGAGCCAACACTGAGATCGAAATTCAGATAAAAGTGAAATTCGAGCTGGGATGAATATCGAGCCAGCTGTGAGATCGATATTCAAACAAAACCTTGCGAATATCGAGTTGGGGTGAATATCGAGCCAGCTCTGAGATCGAAATTCAGACAAAAGTGAATTTCGAGCTGGGATGAATATCGATCCAGCTCTGAGATCGATATTCAAACAAAACCCTGCGAATATCGAGCTGGGGTGAATATCGAGCCAGCTCTGAGATCGAAATTCAGATAAAAGTGAATATCGAGCTTTGATGAATATCGAGCCAGCTATGAGATCGATATTCAAACAAACCTCGCGAATTTCGAGCTGGACTGAATATCGAGCCACCGCTGAGATCGAAATTCAGATAAAAGCGAATTTCGAGCTGGGATGAATATCGAGCTAGCTCTGAGATCGAAATTCAAACAAAACCCTGTTAATTTCGAGTTGGGATGAATATCGTGCCAGCTCTGAGATCGAAATTCAGATGAAATTGAATTTCGAGCTGGGATGAATATCGAGCCAGCTCTGAGATCGATGTTCAAACAAAACCCTGCGAAAATCGAGCTGGGGTGAATATCGAGCCACCTCTGAGATCGATGTTCAAACAAAACCCTGCGAATATCGAGCTGGGATGAATATCGAGCCAGCTCTGAGATCGATGTTCAAACAAAACCCTGCGAATATCGAGCTGGGATGAATATCGAGCAACCCTGAGATTGAAATTCAGATAAAAGTGAATTTCGAGCTGGGATGAATATCGAGCCAGCTCTGAGATCGATATTCAAACAAAACCCTGCGATTATCGAGCTGGGGTGAATATCGAGCCAGCTCTGAGATCGTAATTCAGATAGAAGTGAATTTTGAGCTGAGATGAATATCGAGCCAGCTGTGAGATCGTTATTCAAACAAAACCCTGCGAATATCGAGTTGGGGTGAATATCGAGCCAGCTCTGAGATCGAAATTCAAACAAAACCTTGGGAATATCAAGCTGGGATGAATATCGAGCAAGCTCGGAGATCATTATTCAAACAAAACCCTGCGAATTTCAAGCTGTGGCGAACATCGAGCCAGCTCTGAGATCGAAATTCAGATGAAAGTGAATTTCGAGCTGGGGTGAATATCGAGCCAGCCCTGAGATCTATTTTTAAACAAACCACGCGAATTTCGAGCTTCACTGAATATCGAGCCACCACTGAGATCGAAATTCAGATAAATGTGAATTTCGAGCTGGGATGAATATCGAGCCAGCTCTGAGATTGAAATTCAGAAACAAATGATTGTCGAGCTAAGTTGAATATCGAGCGAGCTCTGACATCGATATTCAAACAAACCACGCGACTTTCGTTCTGGACTGAATATCGAACCAGTTCTGAGATCGAAACTCAGATAAATGTGAATTTCGAGCTGGGTTGAATATCGAGCCAGCTCTGAGATCGAGATTTAGGTTGTATAAAGCATGCTTTAAGCTTTTAGTTAGAAAAGGTTCTCCGGCATATAGAATATATTAGTCTTGTGTACTGTATGTCGAAGATCGCGTTACGTTCGTTGGCGTAAGTTTGTGCGATACATGTTTTTTACCGGATATAAACATAGCTCCAATATAGAATATTTAGATACATGTCGCTTACAGGGTTCGTACCTCATCGTATTTTTACGTTATTCGACAGATGGCGTAATGTTTAGGTATATAACCAGTTTTGTTTTGATTTGGTTAATTTATCCCAAACAAAATTGCTGCATGTCGGGTGTGTGACTGGACTACAGTAATCACAATTAAGTCCTAGTTTGACGCACTGTTTTACTGAGAGTTTTATTTAATAAAGGTTTGTAATGCTAAGAAAACGCTGCATTTTCAAAGAATTTTGAAATCAATGCAAACTTCAAAAACACGGGTGTAACACCGCTACATGTAACATCGCCAATTAATGTTTCGGCGAAAGTTAAAACTAACAGTTTTTGTACTAACTGAAACATTAAGCGCCAACACAAATCCGCAAATTTAACGAAGTCAGTTGTGCTATATGTACTGAATGTAGAAGTGGAGTTTGCTTGTGACAAATGTAACAGTGCCTTGTCGTAAATGTAACACTCAAATTATTGTATATGTCATCTTGGAATTATATACTCCCAAAACACAATTCCCCTCGAGCCGTATCTATGACAGAAGTGCAAAGAAAGTTTCCTTTTAGATGTTAATAGAATGATGATATAAACTGTGCAAGAACCACAACTATATCTGGAAAAAGAATTGCTTTCTCTCCCCCTACTCTAATCTTCCATCACGATCATGTTTGCTTCTTGATGCACTGAAAAAAAATTACTAAAGGAAAACGGAACCCAAGGACTTGAACAATTATCATGTGATTATGAAAATCGACACAGCGCACTAAATTAATAAAACCATGTTTCAAATGTTAAATAGTAGTATTTGACAGTCATATGTAGCAAACTAAGATTTAATAAAACTTTGGCCCTCATTCCATTACAAGTAAGCCCTTAACAAACTCTGTGCGAAAACTGTTTTAAGGATTAAAAACAGTTTTCCCAATTTCTATTTATATTTAAAACGTTTATCAAGAATATGAACACATGTATATACTCTCTTTCCAAGTGAAAGCAACAGCATTGTTAGAAAGTTTTAGAGAGTTGGAGAACAAATACACATGGGAGAAGGGGTTTCGAGATTAAAGACATAAATAAAAACCAGTTGATATATATTTTGTTATTTTAGGAAGTTGACTTTCCGTCGGTATTTTCCAGTATGTTATAAGAATATATTTAATTTAATACTAAATGGTATTTCATTGTTAAACGCCTACAGTGATATTGTATTATTTACATGTACATCGAAAGTCATCTAATATTTTTATATCTTTATGTCTCTATTCTTAAATTGTCCATGAAAATTAAATACTGCTGCCCATAAAGGGGGTTCATGCAACCCCAATAAACCCCCTCCGGATCCACCCCTGACTACAGCTCAAACGCGGACAGGTACATCTTAAAAGTATCCTTGTAATTGTAACAAAAATATCGGAATCGTATTCGAAATTAATTTATCTGAAATAAAATACATTTTCCACGTTGGTGATAAGCGGTATTCAAATAATAAGTAGTACAATAAATATAATAGTATTATATTACTATTGTATATAATACAAAAGCAACTGTTACATTTAGCACAAATTTTGTTACTTTAAGCATTAGTGATTTTGTTACATATGCGGTAAGATTGTTACTTTTAGCGTTGCTTAACACAAATTTCAAGCTATTAACATCTCCTGAAAAAAATTCAAAGAAACGTTCAACTCGGCCACATTTTTACACAGTAGACCAAAGCAATAAATCACTGGACGGCCGAAACCTTTCTCATATAAAGGAATTTTGATTCATCGTGTACAGAAGAAAATATACAAGTAGTTGACATCCCAACCTTTTTCAACGAAATTTCTCCAATAAATGTAACTCAATTTCTGCCGCAAAAACAATTAACTTTACCAACTTGATTTACCAACTAGTTTTGAATTCTCAGCTCCTGCATCATAGTATAGTATACTTTCATGACCCTTTTTACAATAACTTATAACTTATATTCTGGATCACAAAACATGGTCTATTTCGAACCTCTTCTGACTATTACCTCTTAACTTCCTTAGTCCAGAAAATAAGTTTGAATAACCAGTTTGAATAAAAGTTGACAACAAGTTTTCCCTATAAATGCTTCAGAGAAACATGGACAATGTACTTTCATTTACTCAAAAGAATATCTGAATATCGATCTCAGAGCTGGCTTGATATTCACTTCAGCTCGATGTTCGCATGATCTGTTTAAATATCGATCTAAAAGCTGGCTCGATATTCAACCCAGCTCGAAATTCGCACGGTGAGTTTGAATATCGATCTCAGAGCTGGCTCAATATACAGTCCAGCTCGAAATTCGCGCGGTTTGTTTGAATATCGATCTCAGAGCTGGCTCGATATTCATCCCAGCTCGAAATTCACTTTTTTGTCGTAATTTCCATCTCAAAGCTGGATTGATATTTAGTCCAGCTCGAAATTCGCGCGGTTTGTTTCAATATCGATGTGAGAGCTGGCTCGATATTCAACTAAGCTCGAAATTCACTTTTATCTGAATTTCGATTTCAGAGCTTGCTCAAAATTCAGCCCAGTTCGGAATTCACTTTCATTTGAATTTCGATCTAAGAGATGGCTCAATATTCAGTCCAGCTCGAAATTCGCGCGTTTTGTTCGAATATCGATGTCAGAGCTGGCTCGATATTCAACTTAGCTCGAAATTCACTTTTATCTGAATTTCGATCTCAGAGCTTGCTCAAAATTCAGCCAAGCTCGAAATTCACTTTCATTTGAATTTCGAACTAAGAGATGGCTCAATATTCAGTCCAGCTAAAAATTCGCGCGGTTTGCTTGAATATCGATCTCAGAGCTGGCTCGATATTCATTCCAGCTCGAAATTCACTTTTATTTGAATTTTGATCTCAGAGCTGGCTCGATATTCATCCTAGCTCGAAATTCACTTTTATCTGAATATCGATCTCAGAGATGGCTCGATATTCACCCCAGCTCGATATTCGCAGGGTTTTGTTTGAATTTCGATCTCAGAGCTGGCTCGATATTCATCCCAGCTCGAAATTCGCAGGGTTTTGTTTGAATATCAAACTCAGAGCTGGCTAGATACTTATCCCAGTTCGAAATTAACTTTTATTTGAATTTCTATCTCAGAGCTGGCCCGATATTCATCCAAGCTCGAAATTCACATTTATCTGAATTTCGATCTCAGAGCTGGCTCGATATTCATCGCAGCTCGAAATTCGCAGGGTTTTATTTGAATTTTGATCTCAGAGCTGGCTCGATATTCATCCCAGCTCGAAATTCCCTTTATCTGAATTTCGATCTCAGAGCTGGCTCGATATTCACCCCAGCTCGATATTCGCAGGGTTTTGTTTGAATATCGATCTCAGAGCTGGCTCGATATTCATCCCAGCTCGAAATTCCCTTTTATCTGAATTTCGATCTACGAGCTGACTCGATATTCACCCCAGCTCGATATTCGCAGGGTTTCGTTTGAATATCGATCTCAGAGCTGGCTCGATATTCATCCCAGCTCGAAATTCACTTTTATCTGAATAATTTCGATCTCAGTGTTGGCTCGATATTCACCCCAGCTCGATATTCGCACGGTCTTGTTTGAATATCGATCTCCGAGCTGGCTCGATATTCATCCCAGCTCGATATTCGCAAGTTTTGTTTGAATTTTGATCTCAGAGCTGGCTCGATATTTACCCCAGCTCGATATTCGCAAGGTTTTGTTTGAATATCGATCTCAGAGCTGGCTCGATAGTCATCTCAGCTCGAAAATTACTTTTATCTGAATTTCGATCTCAGAGCTGGCTCGATATTCATCCCAACTCGAAATTCACTTTTATTTAAATTTCGATCTCAGAGCTGGCTCGATTTTCACCCCAGCTAGATATTCGCAGGGTTTTGTTTGAATATCGATCTCAGAGCTGGCTTGATATTCATCCCAGCTCGAAATTCAATTTGATCTGAATTTCGATCTCAGAGCTGACTCGATATTCACTCCCAGCTCGATATTCGCAGGGTTTTGTTTGAATATCGATCTCAGAGCTGGCTCGATATTCATCCCAGCTCGAAATTCACTTTTATCTAAATTTCGATCTACGAGCTGGCTCGATATTCACCCCAGCTCGATATTCGCAGGGTTTCGTTTGAATATCGATCTCGGAGCTGGCTCGATATTCATCCCAGCTCGAAATTCACTTTTATCTTAATAATTTCAATCTCAGTGTTGCCTCGATATTCACCCCCAGCTCGGTTTTCGCAGGGATTTGTTTGAATATCGATCTCAGAGCTGGCTCGATATTCATCCCAGCTCGAAATTCACTTTTATCTGAATTTCGATCTCAAAGCTGGCTCGATGTTCACCCCAGCTCCAAATTCGCAGGGTATTGTTTGAATATCGATCTCAGAGCTGGCTCGATATTCGTCCCAGCTCGAAATTCACTTTTATCTGAATATCGATCTCAGAGCTGGCTCGATATTCACCCCAGCTCGAAATTCGCAGGGTTTTGATTCAATATCGATCTCAGAGCTGGCTCGATATTCATCCCAGCTCGAAATTCACTTTTATCTGAATTTCGATCTCA
The DNA here is from genome assembly GCA_038501625.1 of Corbicula japonica. Lineage (NCBI taxonomy): Eukaryota > Metazoa > Mollusca > Bivalvia > Venerida > Cyrenidae > Corbicula > Corbicula japonica. The sequence goes on from JAZAYU010000214.1 coordinate 363,341, forward strand.
GAGCTGCCTCGATATTCATCCCAGATCGATATTCGTAGGGTTTTGTTTTAATATCGATCTTAGAGCTGGCTCGATATTCATCCCAGCTCGAAATTCACTTTTATCTGAATTTCGATCTCAGAGCTGGCTCGATATTTACCCCAGCTCGATATTCGCAGGGTTTTGTTTGAATATCGATCTCAGAGCTGGCTCGATGTTCACCCCAGGTCCAAATTTGCAGGGTATTGTTTGAATATCGATCTCAGAGCTGGCTCGATATTCGTCCCAGCTCGAAATTCACTTTTATCTGAATATCGATCTCAGAGCTGGCTGGATATTCACCCCAGCTCGATATTCGGAGGGTTTTGTTTGAATGTCGATCTCAGAGGTTGCTCGATATTCATCCCAGCTCGAAATTCACTTTTATCTGAATTTCGATCTCAGGGCTGCCTCGATATTCATCCCAGATCGATATTCGTAGGGTTTTGTTTTAATATCGATCTTAGAGCTGGCTCGATATTCATCCCAGCTCAAAATTCACTTTTATCTGAATTTCGATCTCAGAGCTGGCTCGATATTTACCCCAGCTCGATATTCGCAGGGTTTTGTTTGAATATCGATCTCAGAGCTGGCTCGATATTCGTCCCAGCTCGAAATTCACTTTTATCTGAATATCGATCTCAGAGCTGGCTCGATATTCACCCCAGCTCGAAATTCGCAGGGTTTTGATTCAATATCGATCTCAGAGCTGGCTCGATATTCATCCCAGCTCGAAATTCACTTTTATCTGAATTTCGATCTCAGAGCTGGCTCGATATTCACCCCAGCTCGATATTCGCAGGGTTTTGTTTGAATAGCGATCTCCGAGCTGGCTCGATATTCATCCCAGCTCGATATTCGCAAGGTTTTGTTTTAATTTCGATCTCAGAGCTGGCTCAATATTTACCCCAACTCGATATTCGCAGGGTTTTGTTTGATTATCGATCACAGAGCTGGCTCGATATTCATCTCAGCTCGAAATTCACTTTTATCTGAATTTTGATTTCAGAGCTGGCTCGATATTCACCCCAGCTCGATATTCGCAGGGTTTTGTTTGAAAACGATTTCAGAGCTGGCTCGATATTCATCCCAGCTCGAAATTCACTTTTATCTGAATTTCAATCTCAGAGCTGGCTCGATATTCAGCTCGATATTGAATTTCGATCGTCGATCTTCGATGACATAGCCAACTTCACACACCTTTATTAACCAGTAAATAGACTATTTCTCAGTACTCGAATAAGGACTAAAGTAACAAAAAATTCATAAACCGAAATTTTGTTTCTGTTAACTGTTGAACAAAAATTTTAATAATATGAGTCCTAGACACAACGTGAAGAAAACAATGAAGATGTATTATGTTCAAAAGTAGATCGCAAATAAAAAAGAAACTTTGAGACATTATTCCTTATGCAAACGTGCTTTCATTTACAGTAAAGGCAAAACAACTAGATCTCCATTACATCTATGTTACTTTAGAAAATAAAATGACTGAAACTTCAACTTCAATGCTTAAACAGTAGCAGCATTATTGACGTTAGTTTAACATCAGAAAATAAACAAATTTAATGTAACAATACAATTTTAAGGCAACGAAAAAATGACGAGAAGTCAGCATCATTAAACCTCTTTTATCTACGTACAAAAAGTATAACAGTACTATGCCACTGTTAATGGTACATTTTAGTTACGAATAAAAGCCAATTCAGAACATCTTAGCAACTAGAAATGGAATCTTAACACTGTTTTAAGCACATACTAAAAAATCAATAACCTGGCAAGTTTTTTTAATTCTCTTTGTGTTTAACTCACCATACCAGTAAAGTGAGGCTTATTACCAAGTTTTTGACTAGGGCTTTTGCTACAAGGTGGCATCCCGCAATCATTCAGACTGTTTGTTCATCCATCCATACAGAGTGTGCTCTCCAATTCCTAATGTAGATAAGAACATTTCCTTGCACACAGAAACTTTCATTTTTATCCATTTTTCAAGTAATACTTGTATGTACACTTTCTTCTACTTTCATCGTGTATTGTTTCAGGAACAATAATTGTTATTTCATCATCTTTTTCTACTACATACACTGTTGTAGTATCATTTAATTCAGCTATGTTATCCTGTTGCAGTGTTTCTTGCATTTACATTTAATATGTCAGGACGTGCATCACCAAACGTTTGAACGTCACTTTGAGAAACATTTAAGAAACACTTTGAGAAACATGGGAGTCATTGTTGTTAATATCATAGTGGATTGTGTTCATGCTTTTCTTCTTTTTCTTTATTTCCCTGAATGTTTGGAAAGACGAATCTGAATCATCTCGATTAAAAAATCAAGGTTTCGTCTATTAGGCATCAAAGTTTTGCCTGCGGCCGATTTATCCGAATCATAATAGTCAGTGTCCATTCCGAATCTTGACACATTACCGTTTGTATTCTCTGTTTGTAACTCAGATCCCTCTAAAATATTGTCATTCATTTCGTTACATATGTTCTGATTATTTACTTGCTCACTTTCATTACTTATCAAACTTGATCTTTCAACTTGTTCTATTTCTATTTCTCTCTGAAACTATCTCTATCCGATTCATCTACTTTCTCACAACACTTTGGAGAATCATGTAAATTATCTTCACTGGTGGTTTTGCTTTCTTCACAATGTTCGGGTTCTATATTGCTTCGTATTTCACAAGTTTCTGGGTTATTGTCTCTATTGTCATTTTTTTATTATATATGTTTGTATCATTTAATTGTTTAGCTTCACTGATATGTCGGTTTTCTCTAGAAACTTTCTCAAGTGCTATTTCTATCTTTAACATACATTGTTCTTGTTCATTATCATCATTACCGACGTTCACATTATCATGTTTTATTTCATTACTTATTGTTTCGTTTACATTGTTGGGGTTTCGTTCTGTTGCAATAATTCTCTTGTCATAACTTTTCTGATCATTTACTTGCTTAGTTCTTTTAGTAATATTTATTTCTCTTGCAACCTTTTCAAGTGCCATTTGCACCTTACGTCTTGATCTCGATGTCATCATTAGCGTGATGTTTGAATCATTTATTGTGAAAAGTTTAACAGATAAATCTATTTTGTGCACTTTTCACAGAAATAGTATGCCCCAAGTTCTTCTGCAGAAATTCCAGCTGACAGATTTTTTTACACATTTTAAATGATATCGTAAACGACATGACGAACAGAACAACCGTATATCACCATTAATAACATACAAGAGCACGCTATATCCTGGTAGCAGTTCATATTCGAGTTTTCACCTATTCAATGGACGTCCCATAAATATTTCACAAAATTTAATCCATTCATCATCAGGTGATGTACCCGAAGATTCTGACATTATATTCTACAAAGGACAAGAACATGATTGTGAATATATTATTATTATTATTATTATTATTATTATTATTATTATTATTATTCAATGTGATTATTATTCAATGTGACGTTGTATGAAAATTCATAAAGTAAAATTTATACAATACAAAAACCGCGTATGTCAGAATTATTTTCAATTATTTTGCAGTATTTTAATATTTTAATCTAAATCAAGAAATATATTACAAAACTTAAATCAAATTAGTGCCATTAGACTAAAATCGTGGGATCTAACAAGCAAAGACAGTGTTTTTCTCTATGGAAACTGAACATCAATTTTGCAAAAGTTCAAAAATACATTGTTTGGCTTATTTTTACAATATTTACCCAGTTTTGCAGGTTCAGTATTGTAAAAGATGTCAAATACTGTTAAATGAATGTAATACTATTTACCTTGATAGTATTAAAACGTTAAAATCCCTGTTTTTGAACTCTTTTGAAATATTTTACTATATGACTTACGCGGATTTCGATTGCACTTTTGACAACCAATAAACATACGCGATTTTCGCACGTGATCAAAACTTCGTCTTCTAATTGGCTCCTATATAGACGGTTTTTGTACTTTATAGAGTTTGATATGCTGATTTCGATGGATGGCAATTCAAAAATCGCGAAAAATTTAGTTGAATTTCATCGACGATAGAACAAAACATCTAGACTGCATCGAAAACAAACCAAAAAACTTTTTTAACAGTTTACGAACTTTCATTTAAATACTTAAACATAGTAATCAAGGACGGAATAATACAACATGAATTAGAAATGATAAATAAATAGTTAGGGTTTGCTAAAATTTTCAATGGGATTTTGTATTGTTAAATATCATGCAATAAAGTGGTATGCATGGCACCAAGCCGAGTAGCGAAAATGTCACTAATTCCAATTTAAGAACTTTGACAGCCATAAAACACTACCGAACACGACAAATACGATATGATAATATTCCAGGGTTAGTTTGATTGAGCCTGCTCATGGGCAGTAATGAAACTGCATATTTCTGCCCACGCCGCCTAGCCGCGGGTTGAGCTTATGATTTCTGTCATTCTTGAAATAATCCGTTCTCGATAAATATTGCTCGGGTCGTAGGCCGTAATGGCTTGTTGAAAACTGGGATAGGTTTAAAGAGAAAATTGGATACAATATATATATATTTGGCAAAGTCCTCTTTGGTATTTTCAAATAAGATATACACACACAACCTCTGCACGAAGCGTTGCTGTGCTCAGAGTGGGAGCCTTTCCCTGTACCCGTAACGGGATGCAGACTTATGCGTGTTTCTAGCCCTTTAAGTTAGAATTAGCCGAGCGAGCATGGGAAATGGGGATTTGACCCCAACTCACAAGTATTTTGTATCACCAACTACATAGACAACAAGGGCTCTTTCAGATTTAAATGTAACGTGTTATTGCGATTTATTTATTTTTTTAATTATACAAATCTTATGCAATTAAATAAGCAATAACAAATTGCACAAACTTATTTACTGATTTACTACTATCGGACCGTATCGAAAACAATGACAGATCAAAACGCAGAGCTGTGCGCGGGTAGCAGTCTAAGTAATCCCCTAGTAAAACATAATTCAAGTGTTCAAAATAGTTTTTAAGTTCAATGAATATTTACGTCGTTTAAAATTTTAAAGAGAAGATTTTAATAAAAGGTAAAATATGAATATCAGGAATCGCCACACTCACAAAACACAGCCTCCCCACGCAGGGAAAAAGAAGAGAGGAAGAGCGAGAGCATATTAGATATAAGTATGTCAATTTAAATAGGACACCAAAAACATTTAACGAAAAAGAGAACCTTCTTGGATACCGCCTTGGAACGGTCAGTGGCAAAACAAATTATCACAGGGGTTTAAACCAGGTTCTAGGGTGCACCAACCTCACACTTGCCCCAACCGGTTCTCATTTTAACAAACAATTATTAGTTGTCTTGATGAAATGACACCAACTCACCCATCAGCTCAACAATGTTGCATGCAAAAGCACACAGACATATAAAACATAAGAAGCTAATAGCATTGCAAAGCCAAATGGGAGTACTCGATGATCTTACCGAGACCAGAGCGCCTGGAGTCAAATTAGCAAGAACACGATGACAGGGATAAAAGAAACAAATCGAGCCTGAAGGTTTCCCCATAAGCCTTCATAAACTCTCAATTCCCTGCCACCGTCGTGCAACCAAAGAGGTAAGCATAGTGATCAACTGTAGATGGGTTAACAAATACTTTGAAAAAAAAATTAAAATAGAGGTTTGAATTTTTTAAGCGGCACAAACATTGGAAATAGCGAAAACTGGCCAAATTTGGGAAATTTACCAAATGAATATTGGGAAAAATACTCAATACCACCTAGATTTTAGCGAAAAATGTATTTATATAAGGATGTACTAATGTTTGCAAGGATGTTTTCCCTCGAAACGTTTCGACGATAACAGTGACCAGTGTTTCTTATTAACTTATGAATGGGCAAAGTGTAAATGGAAACATTATAAGTTGACAAACAAAACACCTGAACAATATTTGAATTAAGCTTCTTTGAAACGTCACCTGTTTTTTAATAGACCAAGATACATTTTTGACAGAAATTTCAAAAAAGTTTTTCGCAATACCTTAGTGCATGTTCTTTTTGGCTAAAGAGTCAATCTGACTACGTCAATATGATTCCTGTGATACAGGTTAATCGGCTAATTGCAATTATATCCTAATCGTATTTACATTCTGTCACAATGATGTGGTAAATTGGGTAACTTTAAATTATTTTAAATTCGGGTATATATACTAAGTTTTCATAAGGTCATTTGTGCATAGTTATGGTATATAGGCGTTGCCTAAAAATTGTTCTATCTAAGAACTTGGATTACACATTCCGTTAGCTTGTACGGCATTCTTGGTTAGGCGATGTCGCCGTGTCTAGTACTTGGATACGTTCCTTAGTGTCTGAGGTTTTGTTCGTTGGTTACTTATATTTAATTGTTTAACATGTGTGTAAATGTAAAAATGTGTGACTGGAAATGTCTCATATTCGGAAAAAATCGTTTGTGGATAGTTATGGTATAAAGGTTTTGCCTGAAAATGTCCCTATTTAAGAACTTGGATGGCACGTTCTGTTACCACGTATGGCACACTTTGAAATCGTGTATGTTTTAAATATTTAATTACGACGTTTGGAACAGCTTATTTATTTTATTTTGTCATTTTGATATATAACTGGGCGATTCTTCTTCTCGTGCAAACCAGATATGAAGTTAACCAACAATGGCACTCCCCCTGAAAAAATAAATACTAAAGGTTTATTTGATAGAAACAAATACATCGTGCACTTTCATAGACAACTCAAAATAAACAAAAACCACTGTGTAAATAATAGTCCTGTTCAAACCACGAGGAATGTTAATCATTGTGGGTGAAGAGGCAGTAGAAAGGCATGAAGTATCCCTTTTGGGGGGATACGTTTGGTTTGTACTATGTATGTCTATTGCTATTTGCCGGGGGATATGGCTTTACCTTATAAATACATTTGAATGTATATAAGCCCATACTGGTAATCGAATAAAAATGGTCTACAATGTTTAGTGCCATTTTATCAAAATAATGTTAGGGTTTCCAAGAAAAACATGCTTCCTGGTTCAAATCTACTTTCGGTTTGAACCAGGAAGTAAGTTTTCCTTGAATTTCTTGTAAACCCTAACATTATTTTGACGAATTGGCACTAAACATTGTAGACCAGCATATACTTATTTCATGTATAAGTTTCTTTGGTATATTGTTCATGAATTTCAGAGTTCTCATGCAAATGGTTTTTCTTTTGTTTTAAGTATGTGCTTGGTAATTAGAACATGAATTAGACTAAATTGACCTTGCAAACATTAACTACATCCTTAGCTAAATACATTTCTTTACTAAAATCTAGGTGGCAATAAGCATTCTCCCCAAATTTCATTTTTGAAATTTTAGCCTATTTTCGCCATTTGCAATGTTTGCGACCTCTTAACAGCAGTGTCAGCGTACACCGACAGGTTGAGGTAGCCCGGTATAAGTTCGAGACGAAATGGTGTGTCATTTAGCCAATAAATTAGATTTTACCAGATTCATTGTCAGAAGCGGGTCTGGCAAAGATTAGTTTCTTGGCAGTCTCCATGAAGCTACGAGAAGGTAATCGAATATTCGTCTCGATGGTAACCCCACTTTTTGAATATCTTGAATGGAAGCTTCAAGGGTAAAAATAAAACTTAACAACTGACCTTATAACTCGACGTACCTGGATAACTACACTGCTTTGCAGTTTAAATATGTTGAAGAGTAGTATGTCATTGTCTATGAATAATTGTGACTTTTTGATAAACTCTAAACGGACGATATGATTAATTAGCCTATTACTGTAAAACTGGATTTATTCGCGTAAGTTTTTTTATCGCTAATATTTGCGAATTGCTTGCCTCGCGAATTCATAAATATCGCAAATATATGATGAGTGTTGATATATCCGATAATAATTATCCGAAAAGAGGCAGCTTAAAATAGAATTGTTAATCACTTCAAACGCCCCATATAATTCCTTATGAGCAACCATTCATTTACCTGATTTAATTATTTAAATAAATTTGGTAAATAATATAAACGATTATTTCTTTAAAGTATGTTAAGTTTTGAGTAATCTATTCTGATACAGGAAACAATATAGCTATTGTCAGCGCTGTTTGTTATATTTCACACCTAAACAAAAGGCAGCTTGCCTAACAATATTATGTTTATTATACAAATAAATACTAATGTTGAGGTCGATATGTAGTTTTGCGGACCTGGGTAGTGTGATATCGACCTCGGACTTCGTCCTCGATATGTGCGTCATTCCAAAACCCGTTAGTGTAGAAATTGGCACAGTTCTCCGGTTCCATGTTTGAATCGTATGTAGAGGGTTCTCCGGGTGACCAGTTTATATATTGTGCACTGGCTTTGGTTTTGCTTTTCATCCATACCCATGAACCTTCCTCACTAACGTCACTAAATCCAGTAAGAGCCTTTAAGAAGAAAATGTCATATTGTAATTTTTAAAACAGAGATACACATTTGTGCGTTTATGTCAAAGATAGACTTAAACAGAATCATAGATGGTTTTGTTGAACATTTCCTGTTCAATCTTCTTTGGTTGACGGGTGTGTCTTTGTTAGTGAAGATCATACATCTTTTCAATATCTTCTCAACGATTTCGCGGAGTATTGTAAGGTTTGAAAGCTCGGAGGATATAAGACAAAAACAAAAGTTATGATTTGGCACATTAGTTCCATCTAAATATCGTCGGAAAAAAAATAATAGAAAACCTTAAAGTATACAGATATCTTAGCATCATTTGTTAACTAAGAGTACATTTACCATGCCTCTCATATCTGCTTTTCTTGTCTCCGTGTATACTTTATATGCCAATATCATGAAATATTGTTTGAGTAAACATTTTTTATATGTTTAATGCCAAAAAGGGTGATCATAAAATTTAAAAATTTCTCCGCATGAAATTGTAGTCCATTCTTTAAATTTGAAACATAATAAGATGTATCATTTTTACTTTATTGTGAAAAAAAAACGCCTCATGAGTTCATAAACCAAGGACAAATAACCGAGATTTTGGTAAAACCACCTAAAGTTACAAAATCGACCGTATCTTTTGTAAAGAGGATATACTGAAAACTGCTAAAATTCTCTGGTGTTTATTCAAATTAGATGTATGGAAACTGATATTTCATACATCGATTAATCCCACGAAAATAACATTCAATCCTTAAATAAAAGCCCTTACGTCCAGAAGATTTCACTTGGTCAGTAAGGTAACTGTTTTCTGTTGCCGTTTGAATCTCGACAAGATAGCCTCCCATAATGCTGCACATTTGCTGGAATTAATATAATAATAAATAAATAAAATATGATTGATTACATTTCAAGTTAAAATGATATTTGGTCTGTCGGCGTGAGGAACCTGATGCGATCTGTCATCATTTATCCGCATTTGTTCAACATAGCCGACGATACAATGTGGCCATCAAGATATCTCGACACGACAATAATTCGTTATACATTAAGTAGACAACCCTTATACCCGACGAATAGGGCACAAAAAATCGACAAATTATTTGTCCTATTTAAAACAATTTACAGCAAAAGTTGAAGATTGTGTATGTTTGGTATATTAAATATCACTGTGTTTTAGTTTGTTTTACTAAAAAGTGAACTCACATAAGCTCCGGGCCATTCTTCTCTGTCATGACTGAAGTGATAGCATGACTCACCGTGCGCCAACCAACCATCAGGGCAACATGAGACTGCAAAAGAGATAGTAAATACAACGAAGATATAAAATCACCTGTATTTCCGACAGTTTAAGGAAGACTAAGTACTGACTATGACGCATGTCATCGGGTTAGCGTATTTCAATATCTTATAAAATACGGCATTGATAACCATTTTAGATCCTAAATGAACAATGGAAATTTAGTTTAGTAACTACGACTCTGAGCTCGATTTGTGATGTTAAATTAGTTACCTTTGTAACCACCGCATGAAATCAGAATCAGCACAAACTATTCGTCCTAATATTAGGTTTCTGTGTAACTAGTGTAACCATTATTTATCGCATAGCCTGATACAAAGGCTGTGAATAATCTTTTACGAGATATTACTAGAAACGTTTAGTCGCTTGAAACTCGCACAAAATTATTCAGCCCGATTGAAAAAAATGAAGTTGAGAGTGTAACCAAAGCTTGTAAGGGGTTGCAAAATTACAACGGTTTCAATTTAGCTCCAGTTTTATGCTCCAGATGAAAACGCATGTCATCGTTTGAAAAACTAGGCCAAAAAACTGACCGAACTCTGAAAAAAAAAACAACAACAAATAAACAGTTCTTATTTTGATTCATCCCAAACTATTTTGCAAAGAAAAAAGTTTACTTTATGATTGACTTAACGCATTAAAAATTATAAAGTCACCTCTAATAGTTTCATTATAACTCTGGCCGTGATTAACCGCATTCTAAATGTTGTAAATGTTTTTATCTGGTATTTTTGCTATATTTTATAAAAACAATATAGAGAAAATAGTGTAAACGAAATTAGCTAAGAGCTATATTATAGTCCTGGCACATTAATTGTTTTTAATTTATCAATGCCAGGTCTACTGATCCATTCATTAAAATCATATTTAAGAGGAGTCATGCTGCGAAAGAACCTTTTCGAATTTAAAATATAACCCTTTTTATTGTGTTAAGTGTAATTATTTAAAACAAGAGATAAGATCATTTGAAGTCATAGTGGTTTGACCTTTATGAACTGACCACGATAAGACTTCCACCTGTAAATGGGACAGTCGAATAACAAGTCTGTATGGTGTTACAATGTCAGATTGATATAAACTGACGCAATAACTTGAGGAACCCTCAACTGAAGCATGTGCCGTTCCAATTTTACATTCTCAAATCCATTGATTACATTTTGCCAAATGTCTGTTTTCAGGCGTCTTGGGGTTCTGTATTGTAATTCTATTTATGTAAAAAAAACATATATACTTAAGGAAATTAGAAACGCAACTTCTTTAAACACAAAATATATTTCGTGTTTAATAATGTTTCGTTTCTAATTTCTTTAATTATATATAATATAGTTAAAGAAATTAAAATTAAAAGCGCAACTTCTTTAAACAAGAAATATATTTCGTATGTAAAAAAGTTGTGTTTCTAAATTCTTTAAGTATATATAAAAAGTTATGAGTTTTATTATATAAGTCAAATATTTCAGTCAATGTTCATACGAGTGGTTTTAATAGTGTTAGTGTAACTTTCGGTATCAATATGACGCTGATCATAAATTAATATTCATATGAAAATACAGCATTGAAAGTTTCATGGTCACCATCACAACAGCTCACCATTTTAATCACAATTGTTTTGTTTACCTATAAATGCATTGATCTGCGAGCAAAAATATAGTTAATCCTTGTGAAGTAAATAGCGTTTCAATAACGGCTCTCGATCATACTCAGTCACACCAATATTCAAACACGAGCTCTAGCAAGAGTAAAAGAGCGTATACTTTAAAATGCGTACAAGTTTTCTCCAAACTCAAAAGTGCATTGCTTTAAAAATCTACCAGAAGTGAATTTTTCGGATGTAAAGATGTTTAAATTCGACCCAAGTTTTCTAAAACCAAATGCCTTCATATGTTTCGAAATAGGATGGTATATATTTTTACACCAATAAACAGAACAGTTTCGATCCATTCCAAACAAAAGTGTGCATATGGTTGTGAACATGGAACCTTTAATGCGGTATTTTCAGATTAATTGTGCCATTACATGTTCAGCGGCGTATTGTCCCCAGATAAAAAATTTAATTGTCATAAAAAGGTGAAATATGCATATCAGGAATCGCCACATTCAGAAAAAAACAGCCTCCCCACACAGTCAAGAAGAAGAGAGGGAGAGAGCATGGTTAATAAAATGATCAGTTTCAAAAGAGACACCACTAACAATTAACAAAAATGAGAACCCGAGGGGTTACCGCCTTAGAACGGTCAGTGGCAAATGAAATTGCCACTGGGGGTTTAAACCAGGTTCTAGGGTGCACCAACCTCACACTTGCCTCAACAGGTTATCATATCACAAAACAAATACAAGTTGTCTTGGTAAAACAACTCCAACCCACTTATTGGCTCAACTATGTTGCATGCAAAAGCACACAAACATATAAAACATATGATTTTAATAGCATTGCAAAGCCAAAGGGCGAGTACTCAATGATCTTACCGAGACCAGAGCTCCTGGAGTAAAATCAGCAAGAACACGATGACAGGGATAAAAGAAACAAATCGAGCTTCTAGGTTCTTTTAAGAAAAGATTTCCCCATAAACCTTCATAAACTCCTAAACCCCTGCCACCGTCGTGCAACCAAAGAGGTAAGCATAATGATCAACTGTAGAAGGGTTAATCACCAGGCATGCAGAGCGCTGTAAAATATCACGTTGGTAACCTTTCTTTTTAAATTTACAGATGTTTTTTACGAATAACCGGGAGAAATTAACATTGCCCTTTATCTTCTTCAGTTTATAAATTAAATCTGTGAAATATAAACCCCGTAAGATGTTGCACGGGGAAAATCGCCGCCTAAAAACGGAAAATTTACTATATTAACAGAACAGAATTATGATAAAGGATCTGAAAATATATATCCTTTATATCACAGACAAGAAAAAGGGCGGGTAATCAATGACCTTACCGAGACCAGAGACCCTGGAGTCAAATCAGCAAGAGCACGATGACAGAGATAAAAGAACAGATCTATGTTCTTTAACAAGATTTCCCCCATAAAACTTCATAAACTCTTAATCCTCTGCCATTGTCATGCAATTTAAAGAGCTAAGCATTACGATAAACTGTAGATGGTTAAATCATAAGGCGCAGTAGAATATCATGTTGGTAAACTTTCTTTTTGAAATTTTTAATTTAATAGCAACGTTACAGGTATAAAAAGCAAGCAATAGATCAGTTTGATGTAAACAAATCAATTAAAGTACACTGTATAAACCTCAATATTTTTTTTTAATCCAGAGATTTTTTTTACATCCGGAATAGCATCCATGACCAAAAACTATACTGAAATGGGCGAGTTCAACGACAAAATAAGGGGGAAGTCATGATGGTCCATCATCTAATCGACTCATTTCGCTGAATAAGCATATCAGGAATAACTATATTAACACAAAATGCTTCACCACACAGCCAAAATGGAGAGAAGAAAAGATATAATGGGTCCACAATATGATCAAATTCAACATGACACCACAAACAATATTTAAAATAATAAGATAATCTAATTGATTTTCGCGTCGGAACAATCAGTGCATGCATGGTATTTTGCCATGTTCTCGGGTGCATCGTCCTCACACTGGCTCACTATGTATTGCCTTGGTGAATTACCATCAACCCACTTGGCATAAAAAGCACACATACAAGCAAATCAGACGTTGTTAATTTCGTCAAAACTAAGTGTACTTGTTAGTTCATATGAAAACCTATTGAAACAAATGTGAGGTTGGTGCAGCCTAGAACTTGGTTTTAACTCCCAGAGACAATTTTGCCACTGACCGTTCCAAGGAGGTAACCCCTCGGGTTCTCATTTTTTGTTGTTTGTGGTGTCTGATTTGAAATTGGTCATTTTATAAAACATGCTCTCTCTTCCTCTCTTCTTGGCTGTGCGGGGAGGCTGTGTCTTCTGAATGTTGCAATGCCTGATATATGCATATACGCCATTGCTTTAAGGTCGACTAAGTAACACAATCAAGACAATGAATTACACATATTACGAGTATATCTGCGAATTGCGGACTACTTTGCTGTTCCAGTGCTTATCTAGTTGATTCGTAATTGTGACGTTTCTAATGCACCGAAACCAAAGATAAATAAACAAACGTATAGCTGGGTGTTACAAATAGTAAGGTTATTTATTGTCTTCATGTTATATTTTATACCATTTAAAACACACAAATGCTATTAACCATGGTGGGAATCGAATTAGTACCGTAAAGTAATATTTCATGATGATGGATTATCTTTTGTGCCAGATATAGACTCTGAATGCTCATTAAAAAACATCAGCACTCCTTTACGAGTTTTGCAACAGTTTCAAAAATTCCAAAATTTTGACCTTTTTAGATTAGAATGAAACTTAAGGAATAGTAATATGAAATTGAATTAAAACAAATTCTCATTTCAGGGCGCCTTTTGCTGAAATGAAATTACATTTTTATATTAAAAACAGCGTTGCATTTTATATAAAACGCATATCAATTGATTCTTATACACGAAACGGATAGGCATGTTTTTTGAAAAAAATTCTCCCGGAAAAAAATAAGTTTGTGCTCTACTTTTTCATATTTTATCTTTTTTCATTATTTAGAACATATTTACATGCTTTAACAAATCGTATTTTTTCCAAAACAAGCATGGAGTCCTATGTTTTTCTTATGTTATTTAAAAGAATGATATTGTATTAATAATGGGGTAAACGAGACTATTGGTCAGAGATTGAGCTTTTTGTGAAAATTAATTTTCTGTTTATATTATTTAAGAAAAAATCAATTTACTTTGCAAGATTTTTCAATTTCTAAAACATATTGTATTTACTTGTATTTAGAATAAAATACAGGGTTTTAGGCCAGAGAAAATAAATTATTAGATTCTCATCCGGGTTTTGGGAAAAGAAGGGGCGGGTCGGCACTTTTTAATTTTTATTTTTTATTTACGAAACACCTTAAGAAGGTATTTCGGGATGGTCTAAAACCCGTTTTGTACGGAACAGAATATGTTTCGAATTTTTTACCAATAATTTTTTTTGGGGCGGGTGGTTTTGGACAGGGGTGGGCGGGGATGAGAATCTAAAATATTTTTTTTTCTGGCCTTATTAAGATTTTTGGGATTTTAAGATGTTCTTGTTTAACCGGGAATTCGTATACCGTACAAAAAAAATGCGTCAACTTAAAAGCTAAATATCAAGCCTGTAGACATATCATATATTTTTATTATATACGTGAATACCCATTAACGCTGAAAATTTTATCAAAACCTATTGGCAGCAAAAAGGTAGCAATTGTCTTTAAGACCAGCTTTGCAGTGCTTATTGCCAAATTTTGATTGAAGTGATTTTGAAAGCTACAATATATTCATTGTTAATAGGAATATGGTTTATAACATTAATACAACACTTGAAGTATTTACAAGTGTAAGGAATAAAATAATACAAAATAAACTGATGATTTAATTTATAATAAGGTATTTCTATAATGAAAAGCTATTTGCAAAGTTTTAGTTATGTCTGAAATTAATGCAAGTTTATTCATTCATATTTTAGATCAAGTTAGAAATGTTGATGCTTGAAATTTAATTGAAAGTTGTTGTTTTTTTTTCAACAGAGGATTTCGAGTAAATAATACATGATTTTATATTCAACCCATTTTAACTGAGTTTATTAATTGAACAACAGTTTCTAATTGGAGAAAACATAATGTCGTATCATGAAACATGCAGTTTTAAAAAGGTCTTCATTTGATTTCTTTACATGTATCCGTACTGTTGACCGACTATATTTCAAGTTTTTATATTCCTTTTTTAGACGCATGTTCTTCCTTAATATTCGCGGACTTCAATGCCGATGTTTTCCAAAGCTTTCTCTTTACTATTCTTTGATCCTGAATCGAACTCGGTCTTTGGTTGTATTGAAGCTATAATAGTTCATATTTTTTGCTGTCAACATTAATAAATCTTATAAACAATGTCTGATATTTCCATTCACCGGGTAGCTCCATAAAACGTTTTCTGCAGGAATGAAGATTTTCATTGATTCTGGATATACTGATAAATTGAATCTCGTCCTTTCCTTGAATATATATTGCAGACGGATACCTCCCAAGAACACTGCTGATATACATGCAAACATCTTTGTATCCTAACTTCGATGCTACACTGATGACTTCCAACGCTGTTTTTACTTGTGGTATATAGCTGCACCAGTCGTTGCCTTTAGTGACATTCTTGAAGTCTCGCTTTATCCATTTCTTCATAAATGCTTGACATGTCGTGATCATATATAGCACCTGATACTCGTCAGCGATTGGGGTAACCCGGAGCACATTGGAATCTGACAGAAGTAGACAGATTTGTAGTAAATTGACATTATTGAACTTAAGGCTTTTCAAAAGTTGTATCAATTATTTAAATGAAACATGTTTTCATACGGGAAATTATGACAATGGCTTTAAATAAGGACAACAAGGCAAAATTGTGTACAGTTGTTCAGGTAGTAGCGGATAGCTAAGCAGATTAAAACTTTACGGCTCTTTAAAAGTAGAAATTCTACGAACTTATCAATATAATTCAACAGACAAAAGTGTTTTCTCTTAAAAATATCATTCTTTTCAAACTTTTATGATAACTTCCATGCTCTAGGTTTTGTATATGATATACATGGATTTAGGCAGTAGCCGCTAGCGGATAGCTTCGGGGAGTATGGGATAGTTAGTGTAAGGCACTGACGGGGCTTCTCAAACCAATCCAAAAATTGTATTTTTGTTATGGCATGTACTTAAACATGTGCAGGGGTTTATTAAATAAAAATCAATACCATTTGAACTGACTTAAACCTGGAAATTGCTGCAATCTTTAACGGAAGAAATCACAATACAATAGGTCATAAGAAAGTAACACAGATAAATGAAATGCATTTTAAAATAATACTGGTCACAAACTTGGTTTTGGAAATACTAAAACCCAATCACAGAGAAATCAAATGGAATATACAGTATTATCATATCAAAAAACATAAATGCTCAGTGAAAATATCTTTATTTACTGGCGATAACTAAACTTGGTGACCAGAAAGAACTATGATTTTTTTCTTACACAGTTCATCCATTATGTGCATGTATGCGAGTTCTCATACAAAAAAAAACAACAGCACAACGAAATGAAAGACTTCTCCAAAATGGAAGGCTGTGGAAACATATTCTATTCGAAAAATGCCCAAATTGAAAAAAGGAATGAAGAAGTCAATGACTAACCATCAGCACACCTGGCTCAGGTCTTAAACGGTTTCCGCTTAAAGCACTGTCAGAATTTCCACAGGCCCGCCAATTCAATGATACATATTTACAGCTAAAACAATATATTCACTACATTGCGTTATATTAGTTCAATTGTTAATCTTCACAACACATCATACCTAACTTTCAACTCGCCTCTGACACCGGTTTGACAGATCAAGTTGATTTGGAGACAATCCCCTTTAGTAAAATACTGTAATGCCCCAGTATTTACTAATGTCTTACCTGGGTCTATACTTTTATATTTCCATTTTATTTCAGATGCTTACTACTGGCAGTAAAAAACAAATTAGACCAGTGCTCTAGTTTAAAATTACAGAGCAACTAGTCCCCCTCATGTTTTGTAACCAGTGTTGTACTCCTATAAAGTTCAGATTTCCGCCTGTGTTTTCCATGACGAGCTCTGTCACCTGTTTCCGCGAGTTTTATCTTTGACAGTCTTGCTGTAATTTATTCGCTGTTTTATCAAATGATTACTAGCCATGTTTATCCATCCATAGTTAACGAATATTTAAGCCAGGTAGTTATTTATTGTTCCTTGTAAAACTTGTGTTAAACCAATTTATTCCGTAAGCACATTTGTCAGCCATTTTTGTTTGTACTGTGGGTTACTTAGGACAACGGAAGTAAGATTGTTTTGCTGACTAATCAAGAATTATTTAACATGTACCGTATTACCTCTTTGAGCAGTGCCTACAGGGTATTTATTGTTGAAATTGTTATAAAAATGGTTCAATTATAGTCCTTTACATTGTAAAGGAGGTAAAACAGTATATCTTAATGTAAACTCCACAGAATTTGTGGTGGGACGCTCAATGGCGGACGCTGTGGAGGCGCCACAAAAAATGTGGTGACGCGCTCCACTGCGTCGGTCGTGGACGCTCCACCAATTTCGTGGTAAAACCACAATTTTTGCGTATTCCACATCTGTGGTTGTGGAGAGTGCCTCTGGAGTATATAAGCCGAGTTTTCAGTCATTCGGGGACTCCAACACTTCCAAAAACCTGCATGCATTTATTTTGACCTAGGTTCTTAATCTTTGATTATATTTCGCAGTTTGCATTTGACTGATAGTAAAAACGATATTTAAAATCAAAAAGACAATTTGTTTGAATTAGTATCATTATCTATTAATTTATTAACGTTTGTAAATTTTTGTAATTTACGAAACTAGTGCCAGAGTAACTGGCGGCATTTCGGGTAGCGCACATTTTAGCTATAGGTACTTAGTAAATTTTAGATGTTATATGGTAACGAATTAAAGTAGCATAATATTGTTATAACTATTGAAAGTATTTTGTTCGCTGAATAAAACAAGTTGAATTGAGGCAGGTCTTTAGTTTTTAATTAGTTATTTAGTTTATCCTTAAGCTTAGTTTAAGTTGGAGTCCAGCCCAGTCTCCCCCCCCCCTCCCCTTTTCCAACACATTTTCCCCGAAATTCAACAATTGTATCAGTTTAACGTCCGTCAAGTTTTGTCTTCAGTCCGTCAAGTTTGCGGTCCTAAGTCGCCGTGCAGCCAGATTTCCATTCACCAGTAGCCAGTCGTTTCAAGCCTCAGAGCCTCTGAAGTCACAGCTCATTAATCAGCCCTGATAGCAAGTTATCCGCGCCTCGGGAGCAACCCGACAGCAACCCGATTACCAAGCGGCGCTAGTGCAGCGAGCGGTTGAACAGTCACTGACGCGCAACATTTTATGGTGGCAGCGGCGGGATCTGATAATTAAATATCAGGTCCTGTGATCGAATCCTTGCTTGAGAAGAAAGTCATATTTGGCCATAGACAATTACGCTACTATGTTGGAGCCTAGGGCTGTTGATAGTGACGGTGTGATTACCTTTCAGAGGCAAGGTCCCGAGCAGGAAGACAGGTTCGCTACCTGCCAAGGTTTTGAGACCGCGGATGATATGTCTGACGTCAATTCTGTTTCAAGTAAGGTGTCGGCGACGACAGAGCACTGCCGAGGAAACAGCAACGACAACGCTGTCAATCAAATGACTGAAATGATGAGTGGCATGGCAACTATTTTAAAAGATGTAGTTAAAGAGCTTAAGGAGCTCAAGCAGACCCCCAAACACTCAGCAGGAGATAGCAGCGGCCCGATCCCCGACTCAAATGATTTTAGTTACCCCAGACCGCAAATGGAGAATGCTTCCTATTACAGGTCCGTAGCTAATGATCAAGCAGCAAGTAATGTTCACTATAACCACCACAGCGCTCCTATCGTAAATTATAACCGAAATGTCCCAAATAATCATTTAGATTACAGCCCGTGGCAAGACGGCCCCAGCAGGCTGACAAATAGAGCATCTAGGCATAGTCCCAGCATTAAGTTAGCGCCATTTACGGGTAAGGAAGACTGGCCAACATGGATAGCTAGGTTTGAGGCGATTGCCGAGAGGTATGGATGGGGTGATGAAGATAGGTTAGACCAACTCCTCCCCAGAATTGAGGGTCAGGCAGGCGAATTTGTTTTTACACAACTTCCGTTTGCGATTCTGAAAAATTATAGCGAACTAATTTCGGAATTAGATAGTCGTTATAAGAAAATAGAAACCGCGCGCTCGTTTGCCGCGAAATTTAGTAGGAGATCACAGAAATACGGCGAGACGGCCGAAGAGTATGCTGCCGATTTGAAAAGGCTTTATGACAAAGCTCACGGTTACCGCGACAGGCGTACTCGTGCTGAAGATCTCGTGCGCCGATTCCTAGATGGGCTCCTAGATGATGATATCCGGTTTGAGGTGGAGTATCACAAAGAGCCCCATACGATCGATGAGGCTGTTTTCCATGTTGTTAACCTGATACAGACTAAGAAGTATGACAGGAAAAACAGGGGTAGCGCAAGAAGAACGCAAGTGGAGGAGCACGAGGACATTGACGCAATAAACAGAATGCCAAATAAGCAAAACACGGATAAGAAACAGAGAGACACAACGAATACAAACCGGTCGGAAGTCCCCAAGTCTACAAGCGACGATCAAATGAAGATGTTTGAGCAAATTTTACAAAGAATAGATAGGCTAGAAAAGGCGGCGCAGAAACCTAAACAAAACGATAACAGGGGTAGACCGGCAACAAAGGATACAGAATGTTTTCACTGTCATGAGCGCGGGCATTATGCAAGAAATTGCCCGGCTAAGCAGGTAAACGCGGGAAGTAGCGAAAACGCGAAAACCAACGCTAGGAACAATAATAGCCATTTAAACTCCACAGGACCGACCCTTGTGGCCGAAGGGAGGTCCCAGTAGAAGCGTGCGCGGAGGCCCCAAATAGTAACATTAATCAACCTAAGGAAAATATAAGAATTCCATTAGCATGGGGGAATCTTAGGGAAAAACTGAAAGAAATGGTGGATGGGATATATATTGAGGGGTCTATTGAGGGACGACCTGTGCTTTTTACGGCTGATACAGGCGCCTCAAAAACCGTGTTATCCTCCAGAGTGTATGATAGTCTGGGAGAAGGGCGCCCTAGTCTTAATGGTTCAGCTTGCCTTAGAGGAGCGGGTGGCTCCCCGATTAAGGAGAGAGGTAAGGCAATTTTTCAGATGCAGCTAGGAGCACTTAAGCTGAGTAAAGAGCTTATAGTGGCTGTTATAGAAGACGAGGTATTGTTGGGATACGATATCTTAGTGAATAATAGAGCCGGACCAGCGGACCTATTACTGAGTAGAAATTTAATTGTCTTGGACGGGGTCGAGATCCCGTGTCATCAGAAGGGCAAGGGCGCCAAGGCCCGGAAGGTTGTGGTTGCAGACAACATCAGTATACCAGGTAAGACAGAAGCCTTGGTAGATGTGTATGTAGAGAGGGTCGAAGCAGATGACGATGGTGACCAAGCTTTTTATTTGGTAGAGCCAACAGAGGGCTTTAAGCAGAGGTACCATTTAATGCTAGCCGCCACCCTGGTTGACATAAACAGGTCTGCGACCTCAAAGGTTCGAGTCTTGAACCCATAACCAACCGAAGTAGAGCTGAGGCAAGATGCAGAAATAGGTAAGGCTGAGCGAGTAGAGCGGGTGGTGAGTGTGATAGCTGAGAAGGAGTATGCAGATGAGAGCTTGAATTTGAACCGAGTGCGCAGAGTAACGGTTGAAGGTAAAGAAGAAAGCATACCTGAGCATTCGTTTCCAACCGCCCCAAGGGACCAGGTCCCTAGCCACCTGTTGAGCCTATATGAAAAGGCAATTGAAAGCAGGTCGGAGTACGAGTCTGGCGTAGTTGCAGGCTTACTTTCTAAATATGGTGAAACCTTCTCTAAAGACGAATGGGATCTAGGTGTAACAAATCTGGCAGAACACTCAATTAATACAGGTGATGCAGCCCCGATTAAGCAGCGACCTAGAAGAGTACCTCTTGCATACGCCGAAGAAGAAAAAAAGGCTATAGAAGACCTCCTGAAAAGGGGTGTAATTCAAAAGAGCACTTCTCCTTGGGCCAGCCCCATCGTTTTAGTAAAGAAGAAGTCGGGGGCAATACGCCCATGTGTTGATTATCGTAAGGTTAATGCCCTGGTCAAGCCTGATGGCTTCCCACTTCCTAGGGTGCAAGACTGTCTTGACGCCGTGGCCGGCTCGTCCATATTTAGCAGTTTTGATCTAACCAGCGGTTATTTCCAGATCCCTCTGAAAAAGGAGGACGTTCCTAAGAGTGCATTTGTTTGTAAATTTGGTCAGTACGAGATGACCAAAATGCCCTTTGGACTTAGTAACAGCGCGAGTACATTTCAACGAACCATGGAATTAGCATTACAGGGCCTCCAATGGGAGACATGTCTCGTCTATATCGACGACATAATTGTTTATGCCCCAACTTTTGAGCAGCATATTTCTCGTGTAAGTCAGGTTTTAGAGAGGATAAAGCAAGCGGGTCTGAAACTACGCCCTGACAAATGCCAAATGCTCCAGACAGAAGTCGTATTTCTAGGTCATGTAGTTTCCAAAGATGGCGTTAGGCCAGACCCTACAAACATATCAAAAATTATAGGTTGGCCAAGACCCCAGACCACCAAACAGGTGAAGCAATTCGTGGCCACAGGTTCATACTATAGACGCTTTGTCAAAGACTTTGCTAAAATAGCAAGGCCGCTTAACGAATTAACCAAAAAGGGTATGGAATTTCAGTGGAGCGATGAATGCGAAAAGTCTTTCAACACTCTTAAGGCAATCTTAATCAGTCCAAATATAATGGGTTACCCCATCAATGAGGGGGGTCAGTTCATTCTTGATGTGGACGCCTCAGGCATAGGTATTGGGGCTGTACTTGCCCAACTGCAAGGTGGACGGGAGAGAGTAATCGCTTATGCTAGTAGGTCCCTTAACAAAGCTGAACGCAACTATTGCATCACTGAAAAGGAACTGCTGGCAGCGGTTTATTTCATTCAGTACCACAGGCAGTATTTACTAGGTCGCAAGTTCCTGGTCCGCACAGACCACCAGGCCCTAATCTGGCTATTCAGCCTGAAGGAGCCAAGCGGGAAGATCGCCCGCTGGATCGAGATTTTGGCACCGTACGACTTCACCATAGAGTACAGGGCAGGCAATAAACAGTCGCACTGTGACGCTCTTTCGCGATGTGACAGTCCAAAAGACTGCCAGTGCGCAATGGTGGACACCAGTGAACCCCTTGAATGCGGGCCCTGCAACAAATGTAGGCGACGTGCCGAACAGATGCAACTGACAGGGTTCACACAAGAAACAGCACATGTCCCTAAAGCAGTTGAAGAAAATGCTAAAGACCAAGTGCAGGTGATAAAGCAGCTTAATGAACCCAAAGCCGGCCCCTCAGGTGAGGCTCATGAGCCATTGAAACCGTGGTGTCACCCCTTTTCGGGAGCAGAACTAACTGCACATCAACTGAGCGATCCAGATATTGCGGTGGTGCTGAATGCAAAGCTCCATGGGGAGCGTCCCAGCAGTTCTGACATGGAAACCAGTAGCCCTGCAGCTAGGCACTACTGGCTCATCTGGGATACTCTCAAAATTAATCAGGGGATTCTTTGTAGGCAATTCACCAAACTAAATGCCACAGATAGTTACTTGCAAATAATAGTACCCAAAGTCTTGCAGAAGGCGATACTTCAACACAGTCATGACGGGGTTTTAGCGGGTCATCTGGGAACTAAAAGGACGAAACAGAAAATCCTTCATGGTTACTACTGGTATGGCCTCAAACAAGATGTCCGTTTGTATATAAGTGCGTGCGACACGTGTGCCGCTGACACTCGACCGATTAAGAACCCTAGAGCCCCCATGGGTCACTTAAGTAGTGGCGCCCCATGGGACACAATAGCACTGGACTATATGGGACCTTTTCCAATTACAGCCAACGGTAACCGGTACATACTGGTGATTACAGATCATTTTACTAAGTATGTGGAGGTAATGGCAGTACCGAACCAATTGGCGGAAGACTGCGCATTTAGATTGGCAAACGTAGTCATTGCTCGCTGGGGGGCCCCTTTAACTGTTCACACTGACCAAGGTTCAACATTTGAGAGCAAACTCTTTAAAGAACTCTGTAGCCTCTTTCAGATTAGGAAAAGTAGAACAAGCCCAAGAAGCCCAAAAGGCAATGGCCAGACAGAACGCTTTAACAGAACATTGATAAAAATGGTTAAGGCTTACCTTATTGACCAAGAAGAGTGGGACCTCCATTTGGGTTGCATTGCTGGAGCGTATCGGTCCTCCCCTAATGAAGCAACCAAACTAACACCCAATCTGATGGTCATGGGTCGCGAAATAAGAATGCCCGCAGACTTGGTTTATCATAGTCCTCTTTTAAAGTGTACTCCCTCTGGCCCTACCTATGTCATGGGGATCCAAGAGAAAATGCACCGAGCCCATGAAGTGGCAAGGAAATATTTAAAGGCTAGCGCAAGGCGCAGCAAAGACTTGTATGACACCAAACTTGCGTTCACAAATTACAAGGTGGGAGATCCCGTCTGGTTGCTCCATGAGGTAAAGAAAGTGGGGATCGCGCCCAAGTTAGAAAAGCGCTATGATGGCCCTTATGTGATCGTCGAAAAACGATCCCCAGTTACATTCATTGTACAGCTCGATTTGCATGGTAGTTCGCGTACGGCCCACCATGATAAACTCAAGAAATATGAAGGTAGTAACCTCCCAAGGTGGATTAAGGGGTTAGCTAAATCCTTAAAGTCTCACCAGTAAAGCAGTAAACCTGAGATGTTAGTTGGAACAGTACTCCTTATCCCAAGCTCAATAGCTAAAGCATTGTGACAACTGTTATAGGCTTAACTCCTAAAGTTAGGGCAGAAAAGTACTTGGGTAACAGCAAGTTAGTTGTAGAAACTGCAAGTAGTGGTCAGCTGGTAGTAGAAGTTTAAAGATGCAAGAGGGGCCATGCATATCGGTAAGTGAGGAATGCCGTCAGTTGACTGGTTGATGTCTGATGTGTCACCCGATAAAGGTTCTTCTTGGTTGTTTATTTCCAGGTTCCAATGGACAAGACCAAACGTAAAATGTATACGTGCCTCCACTGCC
Source organism: Corbicula japonica (assembly GCA_038501625.1). Lineage (NCBI taxonomy): Eukaryota > Metazoa > Mollusca > Bivalvia > Venerida > Cyrenidae > Corbicula > Corbicula japonica. Next base: position 387,904 of record JAZAYU010000214.1, read on the forward strand.
AGAAGAACGGGGTTGCCTATGTCCAAGAAAGATACAGGGCGGTGACACATGTCCAAAAGCACCACATGGCCTTAGACCAGGCGCCGTTCTATTGTTCCTTGAGCATGTTTAGATGCTCGACCAGGGATGCACTTGAAAAACATGTGGTTCATTATAAGAGACATGCTGCAGTGGCAGCAACGCTTGGTTACGACCCAAACCCAAGAAGGCATCTGATCCAAAATCCCAACCCCAAGCAAGTTGTCGATGGGGTCGACATACGACACGCAACCAATTTAGATTTGGCCTGCAGGAACCCATACCGTTTGGATGACACATCTGACGACTTCGACTATGCCTTCCCGCTACCACTCTCAACCCAGACACCGCCAGCCGAGCCGCTTCCAGTGTCACCTCGCCTTATCAATATCTCGGTTACCCCGGAGCAGCTTGCTAAGTTAATGTCTCCAGCAGCACCTGGCGTGAACCACATACCTCAACAGCAGTAAGATCCTTTCCGACCAAGTATCACGGCGGGGTCGACAGCACCGAGGCTGCCGCTGACGCTGTCAACCGATTTGCCAGAGGAGGATGACCTTCCGGTCTTTCCGGAGTATACCCCGTCAGTTTCAGCGAACGCAGGTGCGTTCCAGCCACCTACAACAGCCACAGCAGCCCGTGTAAATGTAAACACTACCATTGGGTCCGCCGTAGGGTTCCAGCCGTTAGTCACAGTCCCATTAAACTGTAGCAAGGAGCCAGAGCTGAGGCTGTCGAGCTTACCTGGCTCACCTTTGAAGGAAACCCGAGGCACACTAGGCAGCATACTTAACATGCCTCCGCTGGCCCGGCGTAGTCCAAGCGCCCAGTCTGTGCTGGAGGACATTACACCTGATCTTCTCCCGAAGGACCAGTGTTTCGACTTGCCCTCCACACCAGCACAAACGGGGACAAGGCGAACTGGTCAGGCAATTGACAATGCCCCTCATGAAGTGAAGGTACCGAGTGTGGAGTTGGGTCCCGTGGTAGAGACAATAGGTAAATTGGAGAAAAGCATCACTTCAGGGTTCTCCAGCCTTGTCACCATGATGGAGAGTAATGCCAGGGCCATCCGAAACTTGGAAAAAACGCTAGGTAGCCATCTTTTACAGATGTCGAAGTCTCTGGACAGGCTGTCCGAGAGGAACGGGCGATCCAGGAGGGATGACGATCTAGACAGAAGACCTGAAAAGAGACCCCGGATAGAAGAGCATGAAAAAGAAAATAGGCCCTCGGTGAAATCCACTGTGAACAAGCCGAATAGGAAATAAGGAGATTTAAGCTTAAATATTTTACCAGTGAATAACAGTGAATTAGTGACTAAATTAGTTAATTAAGTGGGAACAGCAAACTCAGTGTTTTACTAGAAGCAGTGACTCATTAATAGTGTACAGCAAATTCTCAACTGTTTTTGAGATAGAGACTGTTCATAATATTTCATTCTGAAGGACTTTTAAGTAGTGTTCAAGGAAAATGGTAATTTAAAATTTAAGAAATGGACTTACCTTATATTATCTTATGATAATGATGCTTGTGCTTTGACTGTTGAAAAGTTAATATTGTTACACTTGTTTTGTGTTCAGGTCTTTATAAAGTATTATCTCGTTTTATTCAATAGTAATTGTCATAACGACACTAAATTGTATATTAAGGTGGTATGCCATATTTATTAAGGTGATGCAATGTCAAGGTTCTAAATTGTAGTAGAATTATTTGCTATTGGGTTTATAAAATAAACCAGTCTAATTACTTTAACATATGTATTTACTTAAATTGATGGCAACAGGAGTTTAGCCATGGAAAACCGGGGGGTAATGTAATGCACCAGTATTTACTAATGTCTTACCTGGGTCTATACTTTTATATTTCCATTTTTTTTCAGATGCTTACTACTGGCAGTAAAATACAAATTAGACCAGTGCTCTAGTTTAAAATTACAGAGCAACTAGTCCCCCTCATGTTTTGTAACCAGTGTTGTACTCCTATAAAGTTCAGATTTCCGCCTGTGTTTTCCATGACGAGCTCTGTCACCTGTTTCCGCGAGTTTTATCTTTGACAGTCTTGCTGTAATTTATTCGCTGTTTTATCAAATGATTACCAGCCATGTTTATCCATCCATAGTTAACGAATATTTATGCCAGGTATTTATTTATTGTTCCTTGTAAAACTTGTGTTAAACCAATTTATTCCGTAAGCACATTTGTCAGCCATTTTTGTTTGTACTGTGGGTTGCTAAGGACAACGGAAGTAAGATTGTTTTGCTGACTAATCAAGAATTATTTAACATGTACCGTATTACCTCTTTGAGCAGTGCCTACAGGGTATTTATTGTTGAAATTGTTATAAAAATGGTTCAATTATAGTCCTTTACATTGTAAAGGAGGTAAAACAGTATATCTTAATGTAAACTCCACAGAATTTGTGGTGGGACGCTCAATGGCGGACGCTGTGGAGGCGCCACAAAAATTGTGGTGACGCGCTCCACTGCGTCGGTCGTGGACGCTCCACCAATTTCGTGTTAAAACCACAATTTTTGCGTATTCCACATCTGTGGTTGTGGAGAGTGCCTCTGGAGTATATAAGCCGAGTTTTCAGTCATTCGGGGACTCCAACACTTCCAAAAACCTGCATGCATTTATTTTGACCTAGGTTCTTAATCTTTGATTATTTTTCGCAGTTTGCATTTGACTGATAGTAAAAACGATATTTAAAATCAAAAAGAAATTTGTTTGAATTAGTATCATTATCTATTAATTTATTAACGTTTATAATTTTTTGTAATTTACGAAACTAGTGCCAGAGTAACTGGCGGCATTTCGGGTAGCGCACATTTTAGCTATAGGTACTTAGTAAATTTTAGATGTTATATGGTAACGAATTAAAGTAGCATAATATTGTTATAACTATTGAACGTATTTTGTTCGCTGAATAAAACAAGTTGAATTGAGGCAGGTCTTTAGTTTTTAATTAGTAATTTAGTTTATCCTTAAGCTTAGTTTAAGTTGGAGTCCAGCCCAGTCTCCCCCCTCCCCTTTTCCAACAAATTTTCCCCGAAATTCAACAATTGTATCAGTTTAACGTCCGTCAAGTTTTGTCGTCAGTCCGTCAAGTTTGCGGTCCTAAGTCGCCGTGCAGCCAGATTTCCATTCACCAGTAGCCAGTCGTTTCAAGCCTCAGAGCCTCTGAAGTCACAGCTCATTAATCAGCCCTGATAGCAAGTTATCCGCGCCTCGGGAGCAACCCGACAGCAACCCGATTACCAAGCGGCGCTAGTGCAGCGAGCGGTTGAACAGTCACTGACGCGCAACAATACATCACCGAGTCCAATCGTTCACTATAGGTCCCAGGAGGAGAACGCATGGATAGACCGCTTTTTCAGGAGGAAATTGGGTACTGTGATTAGTAAATCGACTCGCTTTTTTTTCGTCTCTGTTTGGTGATAATTTGCTGGTTTATTAGAACATGTTTTTATGAGTGATAAAATGTGAATTTATACACCAAACCAAACCATATTCTTTGAAAGTTTACAGACTTTTGATATAAAACTTTGTGTTTATTCTTCTTTTCATTAGTAAAATCACGGTGTAGGTATCGACTTCCAATATCCTCGTTCTACTTATAAATAAGATTAATTCTCCTAGCAAAATTTGAAATCAAAACAAAATACATTAAAGTGAAGTGAAGGATTCACTTTTTCTCTTGGTATAAAGGTTAATTATTCTAAATGTATAAATAAAGAAAATGCCCAAGAAAAGAATCGGGCTATCCGCTATACCCCCAAATCCGCTACTGCCTTAACAACTGTAATGAATTTTTAAATTTTGTTATTTTAACAATTAGGTTGTGTTAAATAAAAGAATAAAATAATAAAAGTTAATTCAGATTGCAGACCGAAAGTATGAATATTATTTAATTCTAAAATCTAATGATAAGTAGCTTTGGCTATTAGTATTTTTAATAAAGCCATGATAGTTATCCCTCCTTTGAGTAATATTTACAGGTTTTGTCAAAGTAAAAATAATGCTCTTTTCACTCAGTATGATTTCATAAAGTTTTGCAAATCTTTGTTATTATGTTAATCACAACATGATAACTCAGAAGCTTTAATCGACACACTGTACAAACTTCAAAGTAGGATATGTCGTTGGCGATACACGTGGATACGTATATATATATATATATATATATATATATATATATATATATATATATATATATATATATATATATATATATATATATATATATATATATATATATATATATATATATATACATGTATTCTAGTAATATCGGTCGGAACGTTTATTTTCGGAAACAGGTTGGAGTATGTTTCCATATTGCATTTAATCACTTATTTTCTGATTTGGGATATCGAGGGTTGCAGTAGTACACGTATTCTGTGAATTTATTCATCCACTCCGTTTTCCCCGTTCTTTTTCGTTTTGAATAAATAAGTTATCTGTGCTAGCACTCAAATTCAGTTCAAATAATAAATAATTTCTATTTTGAATGAATGCAAATAAAAAGGAATGTAAATTTTGTAAAGCTGTCAGAATGAGTTCACATACCTCGATATTAAAGATTTCTATTCCTTTCACAATGATAGATTCAAAAATATGATGTTTATTTCCCGAATGTTCACTAACGATCCCTTATGTTAGGTTAAGATGATGTTTCGAGGAGATGTTCTAAAAATAATGAAATTGATTAAATGTCATTTAAATATCATAATAAAACTGTTGGATTCCTGATTAAACTTATAAACGTTAATGAATCTCGTCTTTACTTGGGAGGGCAATACAGTTGGTACACGACCAACATCCCTTGCTTAACATGTTAGCAGTAAAACCGGTTTCCCATGCCATCGAAAAATCTATCCGGACAGTAGTTAAGGACAGCACTGTAGACCACTCGGTGACCCCTTCTTTATTCTATATAAATCCGCCATCTTGGATCGATAGCTCGGGAGGGAATTTTCGGGATCTCTCAGGGGTAACGGAGTCATTTACCTGTATATACATTTTTATCGATTACTGAGCCGACGATCTTTTCCACTTAACCAAGTGTAATTTGACTATTTCATTTAGGTAACTGGAGCGATAATTGCCCCTCGTGTGTTTTGACAGTTTAATATATTTTTGCAGTAAATAACTTGTAATACGACTTTCTCTAGTCTAGTCTTGATACAATAAGGGGCTTGGTATCCCAATGAATTAGTTGTTACGGTAGATATTCTACTAATTGTAACTTGTTATGACACGTTTATGTAACGGCCGGTTACACTGTATTTCCGTCATATTGGATTGTGGAGTCAATTTTTGAGGTCTATATCTAATTTCTTCAAACCTAGGTTATCCTTATATATAAATCGTCATCTTGGATTGGGAGAGAATTCTCGGGTTCATTCACGCATAACGTTTCGATTACAAAAGATGTATCTCTGCCGCACCCTCGAGATGAGTCATAGTGGGAAACAAGTTCGGACATGCTCGGCCCTTCCTCTAAAGCGAGTTCGGCCCAACCCTTAAAGAGAACAATAAAGCCCTGTCACCTTATATGTAATACACAGTAGTAAGAAACAATCGTTTCACCAGAGTGCCTGGTGCCATGGTGCTACACGCATGAATGCGCACGGACAATGGGGAGGGTATCATATGACCGAGCACGAACAATGGGAGGGTATCATATGACCGAGCACGAACAATGGGGGTGACATCGTATTACGGAAACCCATGACCTCATCAACACCACCCTAGTTTCCCTATGAGTCATCTGCCTGCAGCCCTGGAGCTAGACGCGTGACTGCGCATGGACAATGGGGAGAGTATCCTATGTCCGCGCAAGAACAATGGGGTAGCATCGCATAACGGTGCCATACAGTACACGAGGTTAATGATAGAATTACACCAACGTTTTGATTATCAATAGTTTACATCCACTGTTTACTTTTTGGTTGTGTGGGGAGGCTGTTTTTTTATGGTTGTGGCATAAATCACGCTTTACATTTATCTCATGGTGATGAACATTTTAATAGATATATGCTGTGAATAGATTAGGAACGTTATTATATTTATTCATATATTTTCCTCACGTGAAAGTAAAAGGAAACATGTTATGACGTATATAATTTTATTATAATTACTATTACAATACTGCATAAAATACACGAAATTCATTATATAATAATTGCTACATTTTAAACAATTATTCACATCATGAACACGAGAACCGTACACGTTTTAATAATACAGATGTTTTACATATCTATTCACTTCCATATAATAAAATACAACGACGAACATGACAAATGAGAATTCTAGATATTTAAGTATACTATGCTGGATACATCTCTCTCTCAACACACTAATACCCATAAGGATAGGAGACATGATCTGACCCTATCATCCTTTTATCAAAAACTAGTTGATAATCCTTCTTTTCTGGCCTAGTGATAATCTTCGAATTGTTTCTATCTCTGGTTATTTTGTGAGCATCTAATACCGATACCACAGCATTCTGTCGTTCAGTGACAAATGTCTTCAATACGTAATCCCACGTATATTGCAGTGGGTACGCTTACCATCCTTGTCAGGCTCTCTTAACTCATACCCATAGTTCTTAGGACCACCTGTTATAAATGTCCGTATTGAATTTCCTGGTACCTCATCAGTGAGATCTTCGAGAAAATCGCCCAAAGCAGGTTTCCATTCTCCGGTTTTTGTAGAGAATATCACAGAGTCCGTGTCTGCGTTCAAAGCTCTTGGGCCTAGGTGTTCTAAATATGAATAAAGTTTGAGACGGGCTTGAGCCGTTGTGTATGCAGCTATTACCACGTTTGTTTTTGGGTTAGTATCTACAAATTCTTCTTTGTACTTCCATCGCATTTCAACAAAATCATCAGACACATAATTGACACATGTCACCTCTTCTCGGTCAGATGTCAGTTTGTCAAAGTAAGTTAATGGATCGTCAATCAGATCAACTTGAGACATGTTCGATCTTTGGCCGAATTTCCCCCAAAACGAATTGAGCATGAGCTTTGCCAATGCTCTCAAGCCAGGATTCTTCTTAATTTTGTCATATTCTAATAAAACACCTTCTTTTTGGTAATAAAGGTGTATGTACTTTTTCTTTTGTTCTTCTGTCTTGCACCATTCAGGCCACCCGCTGGCTTCTTGTTTTAGCTTCAAGAAGGTATTTACGTTCTCTGTAAATAAACCTCCCTATTTTGTCTGTGGGTCATATTGAGATACCTGTTCAAAATGCCAAATCTCGTATATTTTGTCAATATGGTACCCCATTTTTACGGCTTTTTTAACCTCATCAGTGACCCATGTGCCAATAAAAGAACGAGCATTGTCTGTATGAGTGCAAGGTTTTTGCTCCTTTGTCTCCGCACAGGTTTTACATAGGTGAAACAAAAGCTAACCGTTGCATTTACACGGTAAAACAGGATGAAACAGCCCTTTTGGGGGTATGACTTTGCATTTGATCATCCTTCGTATTCATCTACGCTTTTGAAATTTTGTGTGATAATTTGTGGATGTCCTACTGGGATTTTGCCTGTTTTATTTACCCAAGGATAGAGTGATGTCACGTCATAATAGTCAACTGTTTCGTCCTCAGGAGTTTCTTTGTGTAAAGTATATGCCTCCGTTCGACCCCCAAAAAATGCATCGCGTGGTTCCAGCGGCGTGGTAATACCTAACCCATCAATGAATGTCCGCATGTTCGCGTCGCTTGCAACACTCTTGTCTAAGTCTGATTCCCAAACTGATCTATAAATATAACCAAGTCTCTCCAAATACTTTTGTTTTTCTATTGTTTTGTCAAATAGCTCCCCCATGGTCAACTGATTAACTGGATTGATCGTGGACGTGGAATACTTGGAAGGATTTCCATGCCAAAAGTCTCCATTAAATTCCAATACGACTTTGTCACCATTCTCGGTCTCATAATAACCGTCTACGTGATATGGCTCTATAATTTTTTCCCCACCATTTCGGGCATGCTTGATGTCTAATTTTTTACTATGACTAAGGTATTCTAACCATTGAAGTGCCTTGACGGAGTGCTTTTGTTCAGGCCTGTATCCATGAGCAGGAATCAGAGCGATGGTGTTAGCTTCCAGAAAGTTAGTTCTAAATACAAGATTGCGAGCGGATGCGATGGTAATGCAACGTTCAAAAGGGTCTATACTGGTAATGTCCATGAAGTCCTCCCTAAATTTCAGACAACAACGTCGCAAAATGTCCACGTCGGATTTGCAGTAGGTCAGTAATTCCTCTTGAAAGTCAAATTGGTCATTTTTATGGACGTTGTACCATGTCATAAAAATATCCTTGTCTTCTGGTTTCATAGCATCAGGATTATAGTAAGACAGATCTGGTAGACTGTCGAGTACAACTCTCTGGTTTTCTTTTCTGTTAAATAAATGTGGGAAGTACCCTTTTTTTAGTTCCTTGAAACCAAACATCGACGGTAGCTTTGCAAGTCCCATGGGCAGAAAGTTTATAGAATCAATCATTTTGATCTTGCAACTTTCCACTGTGACACACATGATTTTGCTCCGTTAGGTATAATTTTAGGAACAACTGCATTTTTGTACAAGTATTGAAGAATGGGATATGAGTCGTAGCCTTGGAAGTTATGGCATATTACCGTCGAGTTATAATTCTCCTCAGAAAATAGCCAGAGACAGAAATTGTTCACTGTGTCATCGCCACTAAAACATATTCCCTTTCACGACATTTTTCACACGCAGTATCCCCATCCATACAAACAGTACATACTTTTTGAACTACACAAAGATTCGGTCTGTGTTCGTACACGCCGCAATTGGATTTAAAACAGTTCTGACATTTTCCAAACACATCCGGTTTATAGTCCATTTCACATTGGACAAAATCATCTTGCGTACATTCAAAGTCAAAGAATATGAAAGTTTTAGCATTTTCAATTTCATCTACAATTTCTTCCTCAATGGACATGGACTGCTGCATGTGCATCTCTTCCGGCATCATGTAGCATTGGTGCCCTTCTGGATAAAACTCTTTACATATGGTACAGTAGATTTGGCCACATTTGTGATTTTTATCCAAACTCTTATTGACCGTTTTCCCACAGTCTAGGCATCGGTAAATGGATTGACATGTTGAGTTTCCCTTGGGTGTGATCTTCCTATGAAGGTCAAAACACTCGTGCCCATTGAAGAAACGATGACATTCCTCACATTGAATCCATTCTTCGTCACAGTCATCATGTATTTTACGACAAGAATGGCAAACATTGTTGCATCTGTGTTATTCCTTTTGATCATATCCCTGCTGACATTTTATACAGAAGTAGTTCTTACACAAGAAAGCTGGCATACTTGTGATAACGTCATATTGATTATCATGGTAGTACAAGTAAATTTCACGTTCAGCTTCTGGTCCACTGTAGATTATGGCATTAAAATGATCTTTCGAAACCACAAAAATCCGATAACCATGTAACACCTGCTGGAATTGGTTTATTTGCTCTATTCCACAACACTTAAGTGATACACCAGCCTTTTCATGAAGATCTTTAGCTAACAGTTCCTGAATATGTCGACCCTGACGAATGTTGTTCCACTGCTCATGTCGATCAATCTTGGCTTTAGCTGTGACTATTGCTCTTGCACAACAAAGTTCATCATTATTTTTAATTTGAATGATGCATTGCTTTTGCAATAAAAACTCATTAGTGTTGACAAATCTACATCTCTTCCTTGCTCCGCCTGTTGGCATATCAACATGTGTGGCCTCTAATGTCAAACCAGTATCGATAGCAAAATCCTCATTTGACTGCAGAACACGTTCAATCTCTGACATAAATCTGTCAGCAGTTAATTCCGACAGTTTTATGAACGGCATAACGATGGGATAATCCAAGGTCTGACTTTGTACTGTGACTCTTAACAGATCATCAGACTTTGCTCCATCTGAAACCTCTGGAAATATCGAGGAAAATATTCTCCGCAAGGTTGATGATATATTTTCAGTCACTTCGATGTTGTGAAACGAGATCTTGTAGGATGTAGCTGTTGTCTTGAATTTCTCAATACGTTGACTCGTAATTTTTTTATTGTGTAAAACTGGCGTGGGTCATCGTCCTTTTTTAATTGTTTTATTATTCCATGGTCCTCATCGTTCGATTTTCGCTTCTGTCCTGCTCCTGTCTGTTCATTCTGTAATTGTAAGTGATCCTCTAAAGCCTCCCAACGCATAAACACATTAAGGCACTCTGGACAATGATGGGCGTTTTCGTCGCGATGTTTTTTCATATGCCTATCGAGGTTGTCTCTTCTTGTAAATGTCTTCTTGCAGTTGGGACACATGAATTTCTGCCAGTGATTTTCTGTCCTCCTGTGATGTAGTAAGTTTCTGAAAACGTTTCCCACATTGCTCGCACAGATACCCCATCTTTAATGCCTATAAATAGGAAAACGGGCTTGTAAATAAACAATTTACAAATATTTGTTATCAATATATGAATTATGAGTTTACCTAATGAAAAGAAAAATGAGGCATTAACATGTGGTTTTTTTGGGTGACGTCACGTCACCCAATGCTACAGTATATGTGAATTTCTCGATGGTACCTCGCTCTCTATCTACTTCGTGCTAATGAACGCGGTACCAAATGTGAAATCCGATCATTTTACCTCCAGAGAGTTCACTGAGTTTATGAGACGGTAGACGGCGCAGCTCGATTGTCCTGAAATCTGAACACACATTTTTGTGGAATTTTTGTGATAAAATTTCCAGATTAAGGTTTCAGAACAGTATGGATTATCTTGGAAAAATAACGTACATTTATCTCTCTAATTGTTTAAGTTCTGGGAATAGCAGCTTTCTCACAGATAAGAACTCACAAGTGGTGAACTGTGTCATGTCATTATAAACTTGCTTAATTGCTTTTGCTATCTTGTATACCTTAGAGCTCTTGAGAAAATTATCATTTTATGAATGAAATTTTTGCAGAGGACATCGACTTAGACATACTTCAGTATTCTTAAAAATATTTTATTTGATTTTGAATTTGTTTTAAAAGGTAAAATCAAACTGAAGAAAAGAAGAGTTTGTAGTATCTAGCTGTTAAACATAAGTCCCTGTGGTTGTTGTTGTTGTTTGACCCTCCCGCCTCTGACCGAGGACATTATGGTGTGGTTCGTGAAGTCCCTGTGCTTTTTCATCATTGTATTATAAACTCTCTCATATCTGTTGTATGAATCATTTTGATAGTAGACTTGGCTATAGCAGCATAGTAATAAAGCTTATATATACAAACACTGGTAGTTGTTAGAACATTACATCTGGTGCATCCTAAAGTTAACATGTGAGTCATACAAGGGTTTGTCTGATATCTCATGGGATCTTTCGGTTATTTATTGTTAGTGTGGGGGTGTCCTGGGGTAATTAGTAACACCCTAAATTCAATACATGTATCGTTTAATCGGCAAATTATCGAATACAAAACCTGCTTAAACTATACAGTGGTGTTTATCAATCGGTAAGTAGTTGTACTGTGTTTATTTTATAAAAATTTTAACATGCGCTGAAATAACCATGTAATTTGGAGAAAAATTTGTCCGTTTCCCCGTCCAATCAAAACGTAATGTACGCAACGTGATTGAAGAATATTCCTTCGAAAGTTTCTTACTATACAATATCTTGACAAATTTCAGTTAAAATAGATAATAATTTTCATAAAATTTATCGATTATTACAAATCTTGCGCATATTTATCGTATAAAACGTTCAAATTAATTCGTACTCGAAATTTTCGCCCCAACTCAGTCTTGGATATTAGCATCCACCCGAATGCCCGCGGTAGATAAAAACTTGATAAAGCAGGAGCCGGACACACAAACTTTTGCTCTGCCATCCAAACTCCTCAAATACACAAAATCTGTAGATGATGTGACATTATGACAATCACTCTAAAACGTCACCCATCAGTACTTTCAGTGCTTTGATTATTACATGTACTTCTTTAAGCATGGATATTTAATAAAAATGTGAAATTAAACAAACAAAAAAGGTTCAACAAAAAATACAGTGTAATTAAGTAACGGGAAGATTAAATTTGTCCTCATCAAATCAACACTCTTGTGTTTAACAATTCATACAATTTTAAACCGTTTTTCTTTACAGGTCCTCGCTTAAACTATTTAACATTTCATTTTACAGTGTCGTCTGCTCTTTTGTTAAAAGGGTGGTCCGCACACTTCGCCAGTTACAAGTCGTATGAAGACGAGCGGTAAATTAACTACTGAAGTATTTTCATGCATGCGCAATTCATACAAAATAGTTTTAAACATTTTTACCTATGACTTAATGCCTTATGGCTAAATTAAATTAAACTTTGTCTGCTCGCTGTCTTAAAATCAATGATGTGTACTCGACAGTCGTCTCAGTTATACTGGAAAAATAGAGATAAAACATATGGCATGCGGTTAGCACAATAATTACTTAAACTATAGGTTTAACTGTTAAACCCATAGTTTAACAGACTTAAACCCAGGGTTTAACTGTTAAACATATAGTTTAAGAGTTGAAACTATGGGTTTAAGAGAAAATTGTGCAGAATGTTACTTAAACTACAGGTTTATCAGCTTAAACCCTATGTTTAAGTGTTAATCCTATAGTTTAAGACTTTAATCTATAGGTTTAAGAGATTTTCGACAAAATTACATTAAACTATGGTATTAAGAGACTTAAATACATAGTTTTAAGTGAATTTTCTTTAAACCTATAGATTGAACCCTTAAACCCATAGTTTAACAGTTAATCATATACTTTGAAGTTTAATAAGCACAATAATCCTCAAAATCTGTTAACTATATAGTTAAGACTTTAAACTACGGGTTTAACTGTTAAACCTATGGTTTAAGAGGTATCCAATCATTTTTCGAGTTTGTAATCACGTGAGAAGTTGTTGTTGTTATTTAAGCAGAAGTTGACGTATGTATAACATATCGAGGGTTTTAAAATATTGGAAAGGATGTGATTCATATTTTTGCTTTTTTATCTAAGTGACAGTTGACTTTGACAGCTCTACAGAGTATGTTACATTTGTCTCACGGATAATTTCGTTTAAAACTCGCAAGGGCATTGAAAGGAATGCCGCGGACAAGGAGAAACCAAGTTGATGAAGCGATTTTGGATCCTTTTTTGTGTTCAAAGAATTTCAACAGAATACTCCAGCAGTTTCTCTTTTTTTTTCCTGAGTTTGGTTTTAACTTATTAAATCCATATTCATATAAAAATACTATAATTAATCTGTAATATCAAAAGTTTATTGATAAACTTTTGATTCAAAGTTTATCAATCATAAATTAAACCTGTGGAAATAAAAGCATGTAAATACGCGATATCGTTTAGAATATAGGTAATACACACTTCAAGATTTTGCAAAATTATTATTAAAAAAATGAAATCCAAATAGGAACCCAAATAGGTAATATCGGATGTTATTAATTTAGTAAAAGAATTGCAGAATATACAGCGTGCTACGTTGATCATTAAATAAGACTTTTTACGGTTTTATTTCCACAGTCTTAACATTTAAACTAAACAAATCCACAATTTAAGTCGATAATGGATTCTCAAAAAATAACATTTTTCCTTAATGTAAAATGCCTTCTTCATTATTAAAAGTGCATAACTTTTGTTCTGTTTTGTACCTGTCTCATGTTGTTGTTGTTTTTTACCAGAGAGGTACAACAAATCAAAGTGGATGGTCAGTGTATATGTACTTGTTTCCTGCTTGATGGGGCACTTAATCCGGATGTCGACAATTAAACTACAATCGTGCAATAAAACACCAGTCAACGTATAGTTATTACCTAAGGGCAGATTCTTTGTTTTAAAACCAGTCAAAATAATACATAAATGTAAATAGGTGTTGTAAAATGTTTAGTTTATAAATCCGTTAAAGAAATAATGCAAAACGGCGTTCAAACTGATTAATTCTGTCATATTAAACTCAGAATATTATAATTATATGCTGATTTTAATTCTGTAAATTTACTGTTTTGACTCAATAATTTCGAGAATATCGGTACTTTGTAACTGAATTAAAATCAACTATCTTGTAAGGTAGCTCAAATTCTCTGAAATTCGGTCTTATACATTTGTTTAGATTATTTAGCTTAATCTTAAGACAATTTTTTGTTGTTGTTGTTTCGCTGAGAAGAATCCATAATCCGAATTTGTGTTAGCTACCAGATGACTGGTGGGCAACTGTGGACACGTGTAAAAATGTGGATTCGAATCTTTCAGTGATATCAAAAAACACCTGAGAGATATTCTCCGTTAGCCTTTACTTCAATCAGTTGTGAAATCTTCAACTTTTTAAGGACAAAAATACGCAACCTCCGAAAGATAAATGCATATAGACGACTTTAATAAAATCAGAATTTGTTTCGTTTCTGGTTGGACACGTTTAAGCTTCGGTGCCTTAAAATATAAGTTCTATATTAATGAATATTACATGTACAACAGCAACAATAATAATTTAAAATTTTCGAAATTTATCAAATACACCCATTGACTTTCACCAGCAAAAAAAATTAACAAAACAAACAACAACAAATAATAATATTGAACATAAAACACAAAGCATTCATTAGGTCTAATCTCTATAACCCACTAAAATTATACATATGTTTTGTACGATTTGGCTTTTTTCATTTTACAGCTGGAGTAAAATAGTTTTATTTAAATGCTGAAATGGCACATTTTAAACTGTCTCCATTCAACCGCAAAATAAGGTTAACACGGGAACGATTTTCGATTCAGCGCAATATGTATCGGGTCCTTTTTTCAAATTAAAAAAAATTCTAACTTCACCCCCAAAACAGACTATCGCATCATAAGTTTTACAAAGAAAAACATATATCAGTTGAAAGATAAATTTGTCTTGTTTTTTTATCCGTTTGCACCTAAGCTTTTATTTCAATAGAAATAGTATAATTAATTCACTAAAAACGGACAGACCGCCGATTTTGAACGATTTTCAATAGAATATATAAGAGGCTGAGATGGTTAACTATAGCCTAAAACAGACTATCGCAATATTTGAAATTTTATATGAAATAAATATATAAATATAAAGCAAAGATTAAATTGTATGAAACTGTTTGCACCTAAGAATTGAGATGAGCAGGAGAAAAGTTATGCACATGAATGTTACTGCCTTCTTTGTTCTATATAGCGAAAAATTCGTTAATCGGAAAACCCGGTGAGGTAGGTTTTGCAGTATGATCAACACATATACTCCCTGTGTTTTGGACACTGCGCGTTTTTGTCGATCTCTGATGTTTGTTGAACAGGATAATATTAAATTTCTTTATTGTAAATGACTACGTTTGCACGATGTGTTAAAATATCAAAGATAATTTTTAACTTGGTAAAATTTATTTGATCGGACGTCGGCAGTGCATATGTATGATTTTTTTCAGGTCCAAAGAAGTGAATTATCATAATCACGTCAAATCATTTTGTGTATCCAGTCTATCCATCTATATTATATTTATATGCCGCGACAAACTTACTGAGCCAGTTCTGCCCCAACCAGAAGAAATCTTCGGGGCTTACTACATGGTTATTTGCTCATGGTGAGTCCCAATGTCTCCGGCCAAAAAAAAAACCAAAACAAAAAGATAAAATGCGCATAGCCTTTCCTTCTGCTTTGAATACGAATAAAGGAAACTGCAAAACTGTCCATATTCGGATACGAAGAGTGTCTTAGCTTTCCTGTATCTTTCTAAGAAATCCTGTCCAAAATCAAATACTACAGTTCCAATTTTATTGCCTAAAGAAATCAAGTATATAACATCTGTGTTATACTTTTCTTGTTATAAATAACAAGAAAAGTATAACACAGATGTGTTATATGTGGACGACATTTGAAAGAAGTTAGATGTTGGGTGTAAGAGTTCATGCAGGTGATGGATTGTTTTTAAACAAAGAAAGAATAAAGTGATAATATATTGTTGTCTTTTATTGGCAAAGGGTATTGAACGTTGTTATTGGCAAAGGGTATTGAACGTTGAATGATGTGCTTGTGTATTCCATGTAGTTCTGGAACGCGTTGTATACAACGAGTGCGGTTTGAAATGAAATATACCGGAAATTGTATGGCCTGGGATTTATGATGAAATTTGTTTGCTAAACATTTACAAGTTTGCAGTAAATGTAGTGAATGATTTGAAAACAAACGTTTTCTTTTTAAATATAATGATAACTAGCTGGAAAATAGTGGAAGAGATGGTTGCTATGGTAACATGCATTATGATGAAGAATTGCCAGAACTATATGTGTTGTTATGTATTCATTTAGGATGAAAAATAATTTCTCACATTTTAAGGATTTACTACACTCCTCCTTACACCTTTATCGATAAAAAATAAAAGTATCAACTTTCAAAAACGGCAAAATGCCTTTCAATGAAATTTTGCACAAATGAATGTTAATTTTGTTTAGTTTGATAATTTTCTTTTTAATCGATGGTCGAACAAGGAGGAGTTTAGTGGATCGTTAAGAACACTCAAAATTTCATAAATGTAACTGATTTTTCATTATTGTCATTGTAGATTTTCATAAGTAGATACTCTACTGAGAGCTATGTAAGCCATTCCTCCTTGTAATATCATTTTCTCGATATCAACAGCATCTGAAGATAATGTTAGACCTTGCACTTTGTGGACAGTTACACCAACATTAAATTTTCATGAAGGAGTTACCTGGAAGTTAAACATTATCATAGCACTAACCACATTACAAATTTAATGAATTTGCTCTATATAAACTCAACAGTACCTTTCAAAATTGTCCTACCACGAACATGGCAATTTCTTTCAAATTGGTACTTTCAGGATGAAAATCTATACTAACTTTCTATATTTAGACACAGCATCTTGATCCCGTAAACCAGGGGGCTGGGGGATAGGAGGGGGTGGGGGTGAGTCACACTGCAATGCCACCTCAAACCAATTTATTCTGAACAACAGAAAAAGACCTACAAAAAATGGTTATACAATCATTATTTACTTTATAGACACAAAATCACCTTCTTCTTGTAAAACAGAAACCCACTAGAACCATCAATTTCAACATCAGAAACATTTGTAAACAAAGAACTATAATATATAGGTCACATTCACGCGCCCAAATCAAGTCACAGGATCGCCAATATTCGGAAACTGAACACAAACTTCAATATCTGCCAAGAATAACTATCTGAACAAGGTCTCTTACTACATGTACACTCTTTCTATAACTGCTTACAACAATAATCTTTCAATTCGCATATATTTTAATTAAAAGAAAACACCAACTCATCGATCTATTTATATAATCTATATATATATTTATAACTTATACATAGATCTATTTATATACTCAATTATAAATAGCTTAAGATTTCCTTGGGTAATACCGTACCGTTGTACATACAACATGGTTCCCGTTCAGTACTCAACGATCTATATATAAAGCCGGGCCACATGGTACTCAACATTCGCTATAAACCTCTATTTAAAGCCGGGCCAAAATTCCCCTTCGGCCGGACTAGTTGTACTATAGTAAAGATCATCAAGTAATAGTTACATAGTAATAATATATTATGACCCATAATTCGTCCAGAAAATAATTCTGTCTTAACAACAACGCCATAATTATAATCATTATTTTGCAAATGGCCGTTTACCTCCAGTATTTAACCATAAGCAGACGACAATTTACCTTATCGACAACGATAATCACGTGTGAAACATCATGTGCGATTTCATTGGTTAAACGGCTTAATACTATAGTTTCTATTGGTTCGCTGTTAAACCTAGGGTTTAAGTGTTAAACATATAGTTTAAGTAATTAATGTGCAAACGGCACTTAAACCCATACTTTAAGACTTCTATCTACGGGTTTAAGTATTTAAATTTCCTAATTATTTAGTTTTAAGACAAAAATACGTAAAATGAAACTTTAATCAATGGGATTTAACAATTTCGCGATAATGGATCCATTTTTTTGTGTTGCAAAAAATTAACACGTATACTTCATGTGTTTTGGTCACTCTGCGTTTTTATGTCTGATGTTTGTTGAACAGGCTTGTATTACATCAACGTTGTTTTATTTCGTTATTGTAAATGACGATGCTGTTTGCACGACGTATACAGTAAATATATTTGAGAATGCTAACCTTGATAAAAATTATTTGATCGGACGTCGGCAGTGCATAATTATGATTTTTATTCACGTCAAATCATTTTGTGTATCCAATCTCTCCGTCAATATTATATTTTATGACGCGACAAACTTGCAGAGCCAGTACTGCCCAACCAGATGAAATCTGTCAATTCGGGGCTTACTACATGGTTATTTGCTCATGGTGGTAGATTCAATCGTCTCCAACAAAAAAAAACAACAACAATAAAACAACAACAACAAAAAGATAAAATGCGTGTAAGCTTTCCTTCTGCTTGTGAATACGAATGAGAAAACTGCAAAACTGTCTATATTCGGATAGGTAGGGTATCTTAGCTTTCCTTTAACTTTCTATGAAATACTGTCCAAAATTCAAAACTACAGATCCAGTTTTAGTCCATAAATAAAATAAGTATATACAGGTCAATTTATATAAAAATAATTCTGTCTTCACCGTTTAAGGCTATTATTACTTAATAATTATTTTTTTGCAAATGGCCGTACGCGTTTACCTCCAGTGTTTAACCATAAGCAGACGACATATTTACCTTATAAACAACGCTAATCACGTGTGAAATACCAAGAGCGATTTCATTGGTTGAACGGCTTAATACTATAGTTTTTATTGGTCCGCTGTTAAACCTAGGGTTTAAGTGTTAAACATATAGTTTAAGTAATTAATGTGCAAACGGCGCTTAAACCCATAGTTTAAGACTTCTATCCACGGGTTTAAGAATTTAAATCTCTTAATCATATAGTTTTAAGACAAAAACACGAAAAATGAAACTTTAATCTATGGGATTAAGCAAAAAAGTTGAAACCAATGGTTTAAAGTCTTAATCTATAGGTTTAAGAGAAAACAGTGAAATGAAGTCTTAAACTACGGGTTTAACAGTTAAACCTATAGTTTAAGACCTTAATCTATATGTTTAAGAGAAATAAAGTTTAATCTATAGCTTTAAGAGTCTTAAACATAGGGTTTAACTGTTAAACATAGGGTTTAACTGTTAAACATATAGTTTAAGGTCTTAAACTATAGTTTTAATTCCGAAAAGTTGAAACTATAGGATTAAGACTCTTAAACCCTGGGTTTAAGTCTGTTAAACTATGGGTTTAACAGTTAATCCTATAGTTTAAGTAATTATTGTGCTAACCGCATGCCATATAAAACATATGATATTTATTAACTACAGATAACATGTCAGGGCATGAATTTTATCGTCTGCTCGATTGTTAAAAGGATGGTCCGCACACTTGGGCTGCGATTAAATGAAATATGAATACTGAGGTATCGGTTTACGCACGCGCATTAAAGCCTGGCAAGTTTAAATGTTTATTTACCTTTTTATGTCTTTTAAAGCAAATAAATTCGCCAGGTTGTAGTTGAATTAACGATGTGTACTGGCCGGTTGTCTCTGTGATACTGAAATAATATTGATAAAACACCCGTATTAAGGTGGTAAACGCGTAACGGCGTAAAATCAAGACGGCAAATGTTTAAACCTTCTCGGTACTTCATGTTTGATAACCTAATAATTGTTACCACTCAAACGGTGGCGCGCTTTTGATCACTAATACCGCAATACCGGTGAATAGTTTTATTGGTTAATTTAAAAAGTAGTCAGTGATATATAAATTTTAAGACATGGAACGAAATTCCTTGAACAATAGTTGTCACTTTCTTAGATATAAGTGTATAAAGCATGAGTGAAATTTGAATTTAGTTAATGTTTTAATTTTTTACCAGAACTGAGAAAAGCCAGGCGAGACTACAAAAATGTCAGGCGAGACAACGCTGCAATTTACTGTTAAATAACGAATAAAATCCTTATAAAGCGCTAGATGTTCTCTTCAAAGCGACCTGCTGTCTACTGAAATAAGATAAGACAAAACCCAGAATATTTAAGAAAGCAAGCGGGACTGGTTGTGCCATTAAACTGTATTCTGATTGGTTAACCTCTGTTCGAGCACGACGTACATTAATATAAGTACTGGTGTATGTATACACTCGTCATAAGGTGTTTAGTAGTCAAAGAGATAACATGGAAAATATTCACTGCTCAGACTGTCATCACACGTTTTGTAGTAGATACAACCTGTTAAGACACAGAAGAAACAAACACTCGGAAATGCAATCGCATTGGGAAACGCAGCCACCGCAGGGAGCGCCGCCGGGAGCGCCGCTGGGAGCGCCTCCACTGCAGGGAGCGCATTTGGGAGCGCATTCGGGAGCGCCGGGAGCGCATTCGGGAGCGCCGCGAGCGCATTTGGGAGCGCCGGGGGCGCATTTAGGAGGGCCGGGAGCGCATTTAGGAGCGTCGGGAGCGCCTTTGGGAGCGCCGCCGCCGCAGACTAGCATCACCACAGATGACATGACGTTCTTCCATCCGTTTACCATGATGGTATCTGGTCCAACGGCCTGTGGTAAAACCACATTTTTGAAGGAGCTGTTGCAACATCATGACAGATGGATTCAACCTACGATGCAGAGAATACTGGGGCTTTACAAACGGTGGCAACCCTTGTACGATGATATTCAAAGGCTCGTTTGGCCTAGTGTGGAATTTATTCAAGGCATACCCTCAGATTTAGAAGACGATGACTTCTTCGATTCCAACGTCAACAATTTGATTATTCTAGATGACCTTTATTGCGAGGCAGGCAAGGATAAACGGATCACCGACTTATTTACCGAGGGGTCCCACCACATATCTCTATCTGTAATTTCCATTAACCAGAACTTATTCGGCAACAAGGACCCGACACAGAGAAGAAACTGTCATTATCTGGTTTTGTTTAATAATCCGGTGGACCGACAAGCAGTCATGACACTGGCCAGACAGATGTACCCGGGCAATACAGAGAAATTCCAGAAAGCCTTCGCCAAGGCTACAAAAGACCCTTACCGATATTTGCTTGTGGACTTGAAACCTTTCACGCCAGAAAAGGACAGACTGAAATACGCCATAAATTGGCAAGGCACAAATGAAAGCGCATTGACCAATCAGATGCAAGGCTACATTGAAAACCCTATAAAAGAGCGCTACACTGAAAGTACTGGTCATTCGTCAGTTGGAGTTCAAACCGTTCACATAGACGAAAACTCGGAACCGGAAATTACGATGGCAGAAAAAGCGCAAGCTTGTGACGACTGTGGACTATTATTTGATTCTACCCACGATGTCCAGAGACACGTGAAACGCGGTTGGTGTCCAGAAAACGGTTGGTGTCCCGAACATAAAGATCAATAGAAAAGAAAATATGAGGAGTTGAGCGATAGCGAGCAAGAGGACTCTGTAGAAGACAACGAAGCCTATGTACAGCTATGGAAAAGAGCGAGACAAACAAACGATGACAGATTCGAGAAATTATACAACAAGTTTATTGAAGACGGGGAAGAGAGTGATTATGCACAGGAAATGGCCGAAGAGCGCATTCAGCCACACAACGAAAAGGAATTTATGTATAAGTATGAATCGCTGATAGCCAACTTCATATTGCCACTTAGACACTGTGGACTACACCAAACAATTATGGCTCAGATAGATAAATTGATTGCAAAGGGCTTAAATACACCATCGGCTGTGAAGAAAGTTTTGAAACAACATAAAACTGAGTTTAAATATTTATTTGACATTGCCTTTACTGATGATGAGGACAGTGAAGAAGAAGAAAGTGACGTCAGTGTTGATGAAGAAGCCGGTGAATAAATAGACTTTGTCCAGTGACCAAACTTCATTTCTACTGAGAAAATTGAACTGTAAAGACATGGCACCTTGGGAGAACTATTTAAAGAAAATATATTTTGATCCATCACACCCTGCAAGTTTTTCGGGGCCGCAAAACTGTACAAAATGGTAAAAGAAGAAGGTCAATATGACATAGGCATGCATAGAATCAGGAAATTCTTGCATAATCAAGAAGCATACAGTCTTCATTAACCTGTCAGAAGACGTTTCAAAAGAAATCACGTCGTTAGCGCTGGAAAGGACGATCTTTGGATGGCTGACTTGATCGACATGGTGAAATTCGCTGAATGGAATGACGGTTACAAATATATCTTATTGGTGATAGACACTTTCTCCAAATACGTATGGATGCGTCCTTTAAAGTACAAGACGGGAGAAGAGGTAGCAAGAGCATTCAATGACATCTTTATCCAATCGGAAAGATCGCCAGCAAAGTTGATAACCGACAAAGGTAATTATTATTTGAATATTTTTATCTGTTCCTATGGAAATATAACTTATATTAGTTTTACTACTTGTGATTTTATTTTATACTTTAGTCTCTTTACTAGTAATTTTTATTAGTCTTTTCAATATATTTCAGGTCAAGAATTTCGTGCGAGAAAGGTGCAGTCGTTGATGCAGGAAAACAACGTCGGATACTTTCCGACGCAGAACGAAACCAAAGCTTCCACATCAGAGAGGGCTATCTTAACTATCAAACAGAAATTATACCGGTATTTCTCGCACAAGGAAGGATATGCCTATCTTCCTATTCTACAGGACATAGCCAACAGCTACAACCACACGTATCACAGAACGATTGGTACAAGGCCGGCAGATGTACAAGAAAGTAACGAGGAAGAAATTAGACTCGTGACGTATTTTGCTCAAAACCCAAAAAGCAAAGTGCAGGGCGTTAAACTGAAACCCCATCAATTAAAAATCGGCGATTATGTACGGATCAGTCATCTGCGAAACGCATTCACTCGCGCGTACGACGAGACCTACTCTGGCGAGGTGTTTAAAGTACATAAACGATATCACAGAGGAATATTACCGATCTACAAACTCAGGGACTTACAAGACGAAGATATCACGGGGACTTTTTATCAAAGTGAACTTCAAAAAGTAGACATTGATCCTAACCAGACATGGAAAGTGTTAAAGACCCGAGGCAAAGGACAAAATAAACAGTACTTTGTGCAGTGGAAACACTATCCTAAAAAGTTTAACAGTTGGATTAACGTTGGTGACTTTCAATAATGTGTTCAATATTCATGAACCTTTTTGAATTGTAACACTTGTTTGATTAGTTGCCTTATATAAAACTATATAAATAGTTGATATTGTGTGTATACGTTAATGTAGACTATTGTACATATATGTAAATAAAGTATATATAAAACGTTAAACTCTCGTTTTGTTTTAAACTGTTGTTAGGGCTAAACTACCTGCCTTCACACCGGGACATCAAAGGTCTGATTAACACCGAGTTACAATAGGGCTTTTTATTTGTACCAGTAAATAACAGATATTATTTTTCGCTCCATTACTTTATCCAATAAAGGGCAATACACATAATCGTCCATTTAAGATGTTTAAATACCACCTGTTCGACTGTCAACACGAGGATAATGACCTCAAAGTTCTCTTCACTGGTTAAAATAAAACGAAATCCGAAACGGTTATTGTAATCGTCCGTTATGATATTCATTTCATAAAATTATATCAATAAATTGAATTATTTTGAATCTGAGTGAGTCACCTTCGGAATAAAGGTGGTGGAATGTAACGTGAAACCATTGACCTATACTATGTCATAATAGATGACTCAATAATTAAACTAGGGTGCGACCGATGGGTTTCCGTAATGCGATGCCACCCCAATTGCTCGTGCGCGGACATAGGATACTCTCCCCATTGTCCATGCGCAGTCATGCGTCTAGCTCCAGGGCTGCATGCAGATGACTCATAGGGAAACTAGGGTGGTGTTGATGAGGTCATGGGTTTCCGTAATACGATGCCACCCCCATTGTTCGTGCTCGGTCATATGATACCCTCCCATTGTTCGTGCTCGGTCATATGATACCCTCCCCATTGTCCGTGCGCATTCATGCGTGTAGCACCATGGCACCAGGCACTCTGGTGAAACGATTGTTTCTTACTACTGTGTATTACATATAAGGTGACAGGGCTTTATTGTTCTCTTTAAGGGTTGGGCCGAACTCGCTTTAAAGGAAGGGCCGAGCATGTCCGAACTTGTTTCCCCCTATGACTCATCTCGAGGGTACGGCAGAGATACATCTTTTGTAATCGAAACGTTATGCGTGAATGAACCCGAAAATTCTCTCCCAATCCAAGATGACGATTTATATATAAGGATAACCTAGGTTTGAAGAAATTAGATATAGACCTCAAATATTGACTCCACAATCCAATATGACGGAAATACAGTGTAACCGGCCGTTACATAAACGTGTCATAACAAGTTACAATATTAGTAGAATATCTACCGTAACAACTAGTTCATTGGGATACCAAGCCCCTTATTGTAATATGAACTAAGGCACTGCCTCTTATCGAGCTCTAGCTTTATTCATCTCAGATAATGATTTATATTAAAAAATAATTTGTTTCTAACATTTGTTAGCCTACTCATGCACGATAAAATTATGTGATTTTTGGAAAGAATTTAAGTCTACATCAACTTAATTCAGCTGGACAACTGGCGATCTGACTTTTACTAAACATTTGGGTTTTTAGTGTGTAAACACAAAGGCTACTTGCTTAAATTTACAACCCAAATGTGTTCCATTACCTCAATTAATGCAATATTGAATATTGATAAATTCTTCATCAATGATACATGAAAATATTACATTGTCACATGTGCATGAAAATTAATATATTATTCTCTGAAAAATAAATTTTATTTTTTTTTATTTTTTAAAATGTTACCTTGATTACACTTGCATTTTGTAACTTGCAATTGCACAAAATTGTTCCATGCTATTCACAAAAATATATATGCATGTATATGAATAAAGTTATAATATAGACCTAAAAAGTACTGTTTTAATATACATGTACATCACATTAACACCACATTGAGACTTCAATATGTAGTGTGATACATCACCTAGATTTTGGGGCATATTTTTGCAAAGTCATTTGAAAATATCTCAAAGAATGACAATGCCATAGGAATTTTCAGTTATTAACAACAGTAATTTGAAACTATAGATGCCGTGTGAAAAATATTGTGACAATATGGTACATATTTGGTGACAATAAGGTACATATTTGAGCCAAGTTACTTAAATGTGCATGATAGAATTACTTATTTAAGTTGAAAAATAGTTCAGCTATTGGGCCAAAATAGATGAAATAATCTCAATCAATTAAACATAAACATGTACAATGTCACAAACAAAATGCTTCTTTATATCTATTTTCATTACATAAATGAATTGCAGTTGCCAATCAAATCATGCATTAAAAATGTTGTTGGTCCATTTTTTAAAATGTATAATAACAATTTTAAGAGATTGTTTGCAAAAAAATGTAAACCCATGAACACATCAATTAGCAATATAAAATGCCATTATTCATAACCACTTTTGGACCTCTGTCTGGTAAGTATTTTATAAAATGTAATATATATACTGGAAAATGTGAATTTCAAATTCTGAAGCTCATTCCAGTTGATATTTTCTTGATTTTGTATTTTTCATTGCAGAAATTTAGGCATAACAACTTTAAAATAGGTAAATTTCTCTTTAAAAAGTACCATATATTAAAAAATGTAAACTTCTTTTCTGTAACATTGCTAAAACATAAACATACAAAAGAAAAAAATCATTGTTTTTATTATGAGTGCAATTTCCAGTTTTCTGTGTTAAAGTCCAGCTTAAGCAGATCAAAGTATCGGTATATTCAGATTTTTACATGTATTTAAAGAGGCCAAAAACCCACTGACATGGCAAGAAATGTTTTTCTTTCTCTTCACAACAATCTACTTTTTTTTCAACAATTTAAATGATTATGAAAGCTTTGATTTATTTTTATTTTCTAAACCACAAATTTTTAATGCTGAGCAAATTTAGTGACACCATGAATATTTAACAAAATTTGCAAAAATAAAACAAAACAAAACAGACACCTTGTAAATAGTGTATTTGATTATACATGTTTCTCACATACATATTTTGATTATGAAATCATGTTGAAATGTGCACATGACAGAAAATATGGTAATAATAGAACACTTTTAATTCCCAAAATGAGCATTAACTTGATATTTGATGCTATTCTTGGTACACATGTATTCTGCTTTCTGGTCAAACTTTTTGGTCCCAACTGATGATAATATATTGGAGATTAACCCTTTCCTCCATGTAAACCCCTTTATGACATGGAAAAACTGTGTAGATTCAGAACAGCCAGCACATCCATGATGACTGATCAGGATCTGCAATGTTCACTTGTTTAAATCATTAGGTTATTTCTGACCAAAAAGTGAACAGTGCAGATCCTGATTAGATGTGCCAGCTAATCTGGATCTTCACCGGTCTCACACGGGTAAAAAGGCATGTCTGTAGAGTAAAAGGGTAAATTTCTCTTTTATTTAAAATCTCATACTACAGTACTGTGTATTAAAATTAAAAAGGTAATACTCAGTAGTTACTTTGAGAAAATTATTGATTATACAATTTACAAAACCTGAAATTTCATACATTTAGGACAATCTGTCATGTATTTGGCCAAAATATAAAAAAAACATAAATTGTTTCTGGAGGTACCATGTCAAATAGGCCACAAGTCAATTCAAGCAGTACTTGTAAGTCTATTGTATATGGCAATCACTGTAAAGAGTTAGTTTTGTTTTTAGATTTACACAAGCTTTTAAAAAATAGTATCATTGCTTAATTGATATCTAAAATTGTGCTTGTTATCCTGAAACCCAAGAACAAATTAAAACATCATCTGATTGTCATTTTTGCTTAAAAAATTGGACTGTCATCATAATGTAAAGTAATTTATGTTACAGTCATAATCTCTTCTCTACACCTACCCAAGCTGTTGATTCAATCAGTTTTGTCTGGGTGTCACACTGTTACCGGTATATACAGTAAGATCACAATTTACAACACTTGCAGTAAAAGTCAGAGGTGCTAATGCAGTCAAAGGTGTCATATTTAATAAATAAATTTATTTCTAAACCAATTTCCATGTTGGACAATGCAAAATACACAGCTTATGTTGCAACCATCAATATTTTATTCTGTGCTAGTGTAGACAGAGTGACTTTTGTAGACTAAGGTCATTGATCAAAAGAGCATATTCATGATATTGACATATAAATGATGTCTTTTCTTTTGTTGCAACATTTTGTTAATTGTTTTCCCACCTGTTTAGTCATGATAGTCTTGGACAAAAATCCGGAAAAAGTATGTGTTGCTTTGTACAAAATGTCCAATCTATGAAGCAACTTGTTCATGAAAAATATTTTATAAAACATAGAACATATTAACACAATGATACTAAAAACTTTATAAATAAAATAAAAATAAGGCCTATTTTTGAGGCCTATTTGAGCTATTTCAAAATAAAGTGTGGCTCATTTGACTTGTTTGTGGCCTATTGACTGTAATCCATATACCAATTCCATGGTATTTGATCATAAATTTGGTGTGAATAGACTGATAACGATCCCAATCTATCAACCAAAACAGTAATCATTATGTTTTTGCAGTGTAGACCAAGTGTAGACCCTCATTTTTTAGGGGGGAGGGGCGGCGGCCAGTTTCTTTTTTTTTTAGAAAACAGGGTCTTGTGCCATGTGTTTTATAAGAATAAATAAAAGAAATCTCATACCTCGTGTTCAGTACTCTCACAAACAATATCTTCGACTGCCATGAGCTCACATGTCTGAATGACGAACATGACCAGTGACAAAAAACTCTTATACAAAACTGAATTGTGGCGCTGGTCTACGCTAAGCTCAGTGTGTCTCACAATGTGACTGAGTGACATTGCTAGGTCCAGTTCACAATTCAATTTCACATAAAAGTTGGTTCTCACCAGCCTTACATATTGTTTTCAAGAAAAACTCCATGCATCTGATTGTTCCGTCGATGGGCCTTATGCTCCTTTGAATTTAAAGGCCTAATAGTCCACTGACAAGCTACCATTCAGTAGTTTTCAACTTGACTTCTTCAGTCTAATTTATCAAAATGGCCGATCGCCAGTATTGCTATTGGTTACAACGAACGACAACCTACTCTCTAAACAGACGATTTAGTTTTTTTAGTTTTCCAAAATGCTAGTCCGATAACAATGCTACCGAATAATAAGTTTTAATTTTTAAAGATATTTTGCCATTAGCAATTTATAAAAATAAAGCCAAGAATAAAATTTGTAAAAGCAATACTTTGCCGTAAGTTTTTACCGGTCAGTTTTTTTCCCGTGTTTACATTGCCTTATGCTGTGCACAACCGGAAACCAGCGCAAACGAAGTGGACAACTTTTTTTTCTCCTTAGTGAATGGGCATTCCTGCGACCTTAAGACGAGCTTAACGCTCGGGTCGCTTCGCGACCCGAGCTAGAGCTCGATATCAAGACTAGACTAGAGAAAGTCGTATTACAAGTTATTTACTGCAAAAATATATTAAACTGTCAAAACACACGAGGGGCAATTATCGCTCCAGTTACCTAAATGAAATAGTCAAATTACACTTGGTTAAGTGGAAAAGATCGTCGGCTCAGTAATCGATAAAAATGTATATACAGGTAAATGACTCCGTTACGCCTGAGAGATTCCGAAAATTCCCTACCGAGCTATCGATCCAAGATGGCGGATTTATATAGAATAAAGAAGGGGTCACCGAGTGCGTTGTGGTCTAGAGTGCTGTCCTTAACTACTTCGGACCACAACAAGCACTTCGCCAGCTAACCACACCCACCACCATTTTCGTAATGTTGCTTAATTTTTACAAGCTTTTTAATAAATTTGAAGATATGTTGTCTTGATTTGCGTGGAAAATAAACATACATTAATACACATCATTTGTATAAGCTTTAGAAACTGCTTTATGATTTTAACGATAGAAGCTTTTTCAAGCTTTTAACTTAACAAGTAAGTTTTGCAGGAAAACAACGTATCTGTAGAACATTTGAAGTGGCATAATAGACCAGCTGGGACGCAAGGGCTAGCTTATAGTAGCTATTCAGTCAAGTGCCAGTAGATTGAACTAATAAAGGTCATGACTATATTACGTCATTAAGCTCTCGCAAAAGACACCATGGTAGACTTTCTATTCCTAAACGAAAAGGCAAGTGTGTTTTTTTCTTTTTAAACAAACTAGTTGGGGACACGCGCGGGCTTAAAGAATTAACAATTTTTTATTTTAAAAAAAAACATGCCTGTAGTGAAATGCAGGAGAACTCCCTTTGAAACCCACCAGACTATAACTTGACCCCCTCCCACACACATTAATCGGAAAATGTTTAAAAGAACCAGTATGTTTATATTAAATGTGAGTGACAGTGTGATTGTTATGCTGTAGTGCAGAAATAGATTTCTTTATAAATTTAAATATTGCAGCTGAGACAGGCAAGTAATATTAATGGTTCGATTTAATTTAGTAAAAATTGTATTTGTACAGTTTTACAGTGAATTTGCAGCATAAATTTATATTTTAGCCTTAGTGGTTTTCCGGTACTTTTTTGGCTATTATTTCTATTTTTGTACATATCATTGCATATTTCAAAAATGAAATGTCAACATTAGAAGCTAACATATGAGTGCTTCGGCAGCAGAACAGAATAGCTTGAGATTGCGCTGTTTCTCCGACAAATCGGCGAACCCAATTCTTTTAATAGTACTTACTAGTGCTTGTTGAGAAAAACATATAGCACGCGAAAGATGTCTTAATATATTGAACATGCGTCAGATGTGCAATTCGTATTTTGTTAAAAAAAAATGTAAAGCGTCGTTTCGAATCTTCGAATAACAAAGAACATTGTCTAATTTTTCGAAACAACTATAATTTTCTAAAATGCCAGCATACAAACAATTTTATTTTGTATATTCAATCTACAATGCATATTCTGTGTGCAGTCTTGTTGACTTCAATGTCCTACTTTTGTATAAAGATTACTGTATATTGAAGACCATTAAACTTACATTTATCAAGAGAATAAAAGTGAGCTTACCATCTACAGGCTTCATTATTCTTGGGTGCATACACTTTAGAAATTCCAGAATGTCTTCATAGTTTTTCCCAGTTAGAACAACTTTCATCTCTTTCTTTTCCTTGCATTCATTGTTGAACATTGCCTCAAACACTGGCGATGCCCACGTTAACAAGTTCTGCGAAATAAACAGCACTTTACCATCGTCAAATACAAGGGTTATTTCATCTTCGAATTTTCCTTGTTCTGTAAAATTATCCTTTTCTATCTCGGTCATCCCTTCCAGTCCACTACTCAACTTAAACAAAAGACTTAAGGTGGTTCTGACTTAAATGCGACAAGCAACTTTTTAATGACGACAGTTGTCAAGTACAATTTTAAATAACATTCCTTGAAAATCGAAACCGAAAGTTGCCAAGCACAAATTTAAATAACATTCCTAGAAAATTGAAACCGAAAGTCATCAAGCGCAATTTTAAATTTCATTCCTTGAAAATCGAAACCGAAAGTCGCCAAGCACAATTTTAAATATCATTCCTTGAAAATTGAAACCGAAAGTACAATACAACATCAACAATTTCAAAACTACTTCGCCAGTTAATTAGAACTCTGTTATTCACTTTACAATTTGATACCATTTAACCTGGTCACTGATTTATTGCGTTACACATGTTTGAAATCACAGACACCTGTTTAGGGGTCCTTTTCTGGCCAACTATATAGGCTTAACAGAACTCTAGTGCCAAGTTTTGGTCATTTTCAGCTAATAAATGGGCGATTTGCATAATTGTATCACGAGATGCGACTACAATCACTCTGAACACAAAATATCCCCGTTTTTTTTTTGTTTTGTTTTTTTAAAAACATGTTTCTCTATATCTTTAATTGTCCAAAGATAACAAGATAAACAGATCGCGGAAAAAACATGATCCCATTTGCACATCAATTTTAAAGACAAAATCGTAACTTACCAAACAAATATTGATTACCGTTGATAGATCCTTCATTTATCTTTCTGTCTTTGAAATTGATTTGCAAATGGGATTATGTTTTTTCCCATGATCTGTTTACCTTTTTATTTTTTTAGATAATTTAGGATATATTAAAAATATGTTTTTTTAAACGGGGATATTTTTTGTAGCGGGAAGTTGCATCTCGTGATACAGATCGCCCGTTGAAGTTGCATCTCGTGATACAGGTCGCCCGTTTATTAATTAGCTGAAAATGACCAAGTTTAGCACTAAAGCTCTGTTAAACCTATATAGCTGTACTGACATACTTGCCTGAAAAGGACCCCTAAACATGTGTCTGCGGTATAGGTAGTAGGTACCTCTTTTTTGTTTATCACAAACAGTGCATATTTACTCTTTATCCTTGTCATGTTTTATCATGAATTATTGCGTTGAGCAATAGAAGCTGTCCCAGAGAGAAGATTCAAAAATAGATATAGACAGCAAGTATGACGTCATTCAACAGCCTGTTTGGTATACAACAGTCCTTTAGTTATTGACAATGACTGGGTAAGAGTCAAACACAGTTTTGTAATCATCCAGTTCGTACCGTAAAGGTGATTTTAGTCTGCCCTGTCACATGATTGTCCAAAATGGAGGAAGTGGACAACATTATTTTGCATTCTCTTCGATCTATTGGCTGGTATTCACCTTATTTCTTTACGAACACATAGAACCCAGTGATAATTTCACTCCTCAAAAGAAACTTACAATGTGACAACAAGTTTTAAAAACCTCCTGTAACATTTCCTGGTAAAGATACCGGTCACATCAAAGACACATAATTTCGGCGCATGTGTCCGCCCCTCTGCCGACACACAGACCCTTATCATATCTTGACGATTTCAAAATATTTTATTTATTACACCTTCTAAAACAAACAGTATGAAATTTCTATCATAAAATTACAAATTAAATGTCCTTAACTTCCGTGTAAACAGGCTAACAATGGGTTGCTCGATCTTGAAGATCTCCATAGAAATACTGTGTAAAATCTGTTTTTAGTCCTATTTAACGGGGAAAGCCAAAGAACTGCTAAGATAGTGTTGTGTGACCAGCTGGAACCCTGTGTTATCTGCATACTTGTTGAAATAAATAAAAATTCTTATGCAGTTCAATAATTGTTCATGTATATTCCTTCTGTATTTTCGTGACAATACTAAACTAACATATCCGTGTAACATTTACCAAGAAATGACAGAGTTTGGCATATCTAGGTCAAACTCAAAGCTATCAAATATGGAAATGCATGTGAACATTACTGTCCATGAGAGGGCTAAATCAAACCGAGCCTGCAATATTTTCATATTTGTCAGGTTTGATGGCTTTCAAAGTTCCCTTTTCATCTATTTCATAAGTATGAAAAGTAGAGTAAGCCACCTCTCTTAAAAAAATGAACAAAGAACATAATTGTAAGATAATTAGTTTCTGCAAACCTTCTTTATTCTGCATATCTCATAAACTCGGCAGCCTCCCATTTACAGGGGGTGCAACGTATTTGGTTTTTTCGGAAAAGTAAGTGAGCAACATGTTCTCTGCGGAACAAAATGGCGGAAAATTGTGTGATTTGGTGCATTTCAGGAGATATTTTGACCTGGTAAGTAGATTGATATCAATGTTATCGTAATATAAATACGCCTACCCGGAGGCCAGATGTGTAAGCTCCTTTCGGTTTTTTAACTTATGTTTCTAGAGGCCTAAACAAAAAAGTTATTGAATGTATAAACTGAAAGATTGTTTATTTTACAAAGTGAAAATAGAAAATTTTGTGACTTCAAACTGTGTTTTTAGTCAAAATACAACGTTCTTGGACCTATTTTAGCGAAATTATTATCGAGTTTTTGCATATATTTCTTCACGGCGGCTTTTGCACTTTACATGGGTACTTTATGGCCAATTTTTTTATGTTCAAACACCTTTAATGTTTGGCGTGGAAGTGGTAAGCATGTTTTTGTTCGGTGCAGAATCTGAATAACACACTCGTATGCGTTTATATAAGTGAAAGTAAGACACTAGCTGACAAATGTTAAAAATCAAACCAAAAACCAATATTTTACCCAAACACACGGATGTTCCTTTATATCTTTGCCCGAAAATGGCTTTACCGAAACAAGAACTTCATATGTATTTATAATATCAATTAGAATCTACCTACCCATTCTCGTGTTTGTTTTTGTGCGTGTGTGCGCGTATATATAAATCTATACCCCGATATAAATTTCTTACCAGTCCAGTCTCTTTTCTTATTTTAGGTGGAATAATAGTGTATCTAGGGTTGCACCTGAAGAACCGCAAGTTGATGCGGGATTGGAAAACGTCATTTCACTATGCCCCGTATGACGCTCAAGTCTGATTCCCAGGGCTCTTAACTTATTAAGGGTAACACGCTTTTGTAGCCTCCTTCAGTAAGCAAAATTACTTCCATAATCGTTTTTATTTATAAAAAAAATAAGATGCTTTACTTTTTGCGTACACAAATCTCTAAATATTGTAAATATGACACAGAATATACCAAATAACAATACCGAGCATAGCATTTTGTTATAAGGGTATTCCGAGAAATTTTGACAGGATTATAAGTATCTTACATGAGTGTGAGGTGAAGATGGAAAAATCTGTCACCGAGGGTGAACTGTTTTGCGGGAACGAGGCTCTGTCGAGTTCCCGCCAAAACTGTTCACCCGAGGTGACAGATTTTTCTATCTTTACCGAATGTCCCATGCAAGATACTTTTTCTTGCATACCTTTTACTGTTCATTTGTGTATATGTATACAAAATAAATTTTGTTTCCTTACGCTGAAATATTGACGTAAACGTAAATCTTATTTTTAATGACGTCACTAACTTGAATAAATTACGTCAGATACTTGAAGACTGTAAACTGTAAACTCGCTTCTCGCCAAAAGACAATGGCACTTGACTGTGTATTCGGCGAGCAAATGCCTTGTGGTCGTAATTAAGTTGTCAAAATAAGTGGCAACTGGGTATATAAGACTGTAGAAAGTGGTCGCATTATGGAATATGGAATAGCGGGGTGGTCGTATAATCGATGCGAGCGACCATTGAATTATATAGGAAAAATCTGTTCTTTCAAACAGTGCCCGTAACAGCGGGATGGTCTTGAAATTGAGGTGGTCACAAGGCGGGAGTTTACTTATCAAGAGGTAGAATAATATACAAGTATAGTATGTGGTAGATAATTTTGCATAACAAATACGCGATATGTTCGTATTTGGGTAACAAATCGGCTTTTATTTTGATTATTAACATTTGTTATCAGCTCGTGTCTTACTTTCACTTATATTAACGCATACGAGTGTGTTATTCAGATTCTGCACCGAACAAAAACATGCTTACCACTTCCACGCCAAACATTAAAGTGTTTGAACATACAAAAATTGGCCATAAAGTATCCATGTAAAGTGCAAAAGCCGCCGTGAAGAAATATATGCAAAAACTCGATAATAATTTCGCTAAAATAGGTCCAAGAACATTATATTTAGACTAAAAACACAGTTTGAAGTCACAAAATTTTCTATTTTCACTTTGTAAACAAACAATCTTTCAGTTTATACATTCAATAACTTTTTTGTTTAGGCCTCTAGAAACATAAGTTAAAAAACCGAGTGGAGCTTACACATCTGGCCTCCGGGTAGGCGTATTTATATTACGATAACATTGATATAAATCTACTTACCAGGTCAAAATATCTCCTAAAATGCACCAAAATCACACAATTTTCCGCCATTTTGTTCCGCAGAGAACATGTCGCTCACTTACTTTTCCGAAAAAACCAAATACGTTGGACCCCCTGCATTTAGCATGTAGCACTTTCTCTTTTCTATGAAGACAAAATAAATATTGCTGAATTTCATTACTGTTGCATTAAAATGTTTAAAAATAAACTACAACATAACTTTTCTTGGTTTTCCATGAATTATTTTTTAAAATAGGCCTTAATTTATAAATAAAATGAGGCCCTGTCAGGGCTTTTTTTACTGTCAGGGTAAGGGGCCCATGCCCCATAGTTTTAGGGAAAATAGCGTTATTTTTTCTCTGAAGGGGAATGAAAAACACATGATGTAAAGTTACTTTTTGGGCAAACTGCATGATTTAAAAGAAATTTTCTGAGGGGAAGGCGCCCATAAATGGTCGCTACTAAAGAAGGGAAAAAAGCCCTGCCTGCACTAGGTACCCACTATGACCTGTTTCCGTACAGGTGGTACTGTTTCATGAATGTAAAATATTACATTTTCAACTCAATCTGATAATTTATTTAGCCCATCTTTAAATAATATATAATAATTTTAAATGAGTGTTTATATAACGATTATTTTGCTTTCTGCTGGAAAACACTGATATGTGTTCAAACACTTTGTTCAAATTGACCCTTAGTGAATCTCAAGTTTGTAGCTTTCGGCGTATGACCTTATTATCCTGCATTATGTCATATTTACAATTAGAACAATGAAGAGTTATCTGTCAATTTATTTTATTTATACTTGATGAATTGAAGTATTCTTTCAGATTCTGCAATTAAGGTAATTATTTCTACTGACAGTGATAATGGATTAAGGATCAATGTCACAAA
The DNA here is from genome assembly GCA_038501625.1 of Corbicula japonica. Classification (NCBI taxonomy): domain Eukaryota; kingdom Metazoa; phylum Mollusca; class Bivalvia; order Venerida; family Cyrenidae; genus Corbicula; species Corbicula japonica. The sequence continues at coordinate 423,692 of JAZAYU010000214.1, forward strand.
AATACTTTTAATCAGGTGGCGGAATTTTTACATACTGGCCAATATTGCGTACTCTGCCAGTAGTTTCTACATGGGGTGGTCACAAACAAAAAAATTAGAAAATAGCTGCATTAATTGCACGCTTTCTGCGGGCATCTTCACATATGCTGAGCATTTATTCCATTACAATCATTTAACACCCATCAGATTTTGATCTCCAAATCATCAGGCAGTCTGTTGTAGCTCCATATTTTCCCTGAAACTGCTTTTTTGTGTCGCCCTTTCGAAGAAATGGCGATACATAGGGATGGCTTTGTCTGTCGGTCCGTCCGTACGTCTGTCACAAAAACTTAATGTTGGCTATAACTTTGCCATTTCTCAATGTTTCTTCATGAAGCTTTCAAATTATATTTTATGACAACATGCTCATGATGATGCCAAATTCTTTAGGTCAGAGCACATTTGGTGGAGTTATGCCCCTTTTTGTACTTGGATTTTGACACGAAAACTTAACATTGGCAGTAACTTTGCCATTTCTCAATATTTCTTCATCAACCTTTCAAATTATATTGCTCAAGAAAACACACTTTTGAAGATGACAAGTTATTTAGGTCAAGATGGAGTTATGCCCCTTTCTGTACTTGCATATTTCTTCGACATTGTACCAGAGGGCGACACAAGTGCTCAACTGAACACCCATCTAGTTTTAAGAGTAAAATTGAATGTTTCCAAACAAACAGTTTCAGTAAATTTTCATTCCTGCTTATAATAATTTGCAGAGGCATATTTTATGTTATGCATGAAAATGTCGTAAAAATTATCATACAATCTGACTACCTGAAGCCAGGGAAATGCATTCTTTCACTGTGGATCAAAACCAGACTATATCTAATCTTTGGGATTTTATGGAAATGGGGGCCTACCGATATACAGAGTTACCTCCCATTGAGAGTGGTTTCCCTTGCTGATTGGGTAGTTCCGGTTTAGAAGCGGTAATAAAGCATAGCGTTAAAAGTCTAGATAAAAAGTCTCAAAATGCTATTGAAGTTAACATGCATTGTCCAATTAAAAAAAATGTGAAAAAGGCATATAAGGAATAACCATCATCTTTGTGAATTGATTTTAATTTAATAACTAAATGCATATTTACCTATTAACGTAACTGCACGTATCCTTTATGAAATTTTATTTATTGGCTGGCATGGAAATTACAGCTTTTTAAAACATTCACTTAAGTAATCAGCCAATCACAGTTTAGTCATGCAAACAATACTTATGAAGAAAAGGGCCTGGTGTTTTATGACTATGTTACGTAATCTAATTAGCAAGTTTGGGTTTTACCAGCCGGAGGTGCGATAAAGGCCTTTGAAGTTTAGTTGTAGATTTGTAAGAGGTTGAAAACATTGCTGGTTGGGGGTAAAAGTGTTGTTTTAGGAAACTGACAAGAGATAAAATATTCTAATTAATTGTCGCAATGTTTGTTTGACCCCGGAGACATTGATTATTTGATATTGGCAACTTAAAGCGCTCCGAACTGAATTAAATGAAATAGCCATCAGGAAAGTTTTACCCAAATATATATTTATTTAATGAACTATAATTGATTATAAAACTAAATGAACAAAAATATTTCAGAAATAAAAGAGAAAAACGTGAAAAAAATGAAACAATGTTCAGATATTTTCTAAATTGTATAAGATTAAGAAAGAACTTTTTGGAGAAAAAAGAAGAGCAGTATAATGAAAAAAAAAACGTCAATTTCGAACATGGCACAAATCTATAAACCGAACAGTGTGCAATCAATTTTTAGGATAAGGTTCAGTTATTTAAAAAAAAATCTTTTAAATTCCTGGCAAAAAAAATGTTGCAAGCGCATGAAAAAACATGCATAAACGTTTCCTCAAATCTGCCATTTTTTGGGCATAGAAAATGCGTATTTCATTCTCTTTATAACTAAGCGAAGGGGTTGAACATAACGATGTTAAAGAAAGCCTCTCCAACCTATTAAAATGGTTAGAAGAGAAAATTCAAATGTTACGCGCTACACTATAAAAACTATCTATTTTTCCAGTCAATGATATTAACCAAAAGTTTTTATGCAAAGATGCTGATCTCTGCCCAACCAGACCATATTAAAACTGAGACCGGAACTACCCAGTGGCAGGTGCGTGTTACAAAGGGAGATAACTTTAGACAGAATATTGAGATAACTCTGTATATCGGTAGGACCCCATTGGGGTAAAATTACTGCAAGTGTCCATGTTCTGTGAATATTGCTCTAAAGATGGGGTGCAATTGTAGCTGTCTTTAAAATTTCCATAGAAATGTCAGTCGTTCCAACATAATAATTGTTTTGTGAAATAAGTTAATTTAAAGTGACCATGCATAAATATTTGCACAGATTTTGTGATTATACTTACTGTGTGAAAAATATTGATGCGCAATGCCTTCACAATTAAAGAACAAATTGAACCGTGAACCACAAATTTCACTGTTTGATTGTAATTATAATCAACAATTAGCTTATTAAACTTTCACATGTAATCATTACCCAAAGTCACCAAGATATGGGCAGAGCCATTACATGTTACGCATCAGTTGTTGTTACCAACTGGTTCACTGGCAAGGCTGCTGACTGTCAATTATAAGAGCGATAAGGAGTTTCTTGTGTATTCAGAATCAGAGGATTTCATCCTTATAAGGCCATCATCAGGTACACAAGGTGCTACGGGTGATAAGGCATGTCAGACAATAATGATATGTCGCAAATTGGGCCTGAAATAATAGCATGGGGAAACCCTGCTTACATGATATGACCTACATTTACATGATGTAGGACAGAATTTCTATTATTTTGATATTAATCTTTTTCAGTGACATTGATGAAGGTGTTCAGAGTCTCAAAGAGTTCAGCACAGAAGTGATTGTTGCATGTTGTGTACGGTGTATCAAGACAATCCTCGGAGATGTTGACCTTCCCAATACCCTCCCTCAGGCAATGTCAGCAAAGTTCCGAATGGGGACAACACTTGCCAATCATTTACAGGTAATTCATTATGTTGTGAAAATCATAACCACAGTAAAACAACTGGCAATTCAATAACAACACTTAGTTGTCTGATCAGCTGGTTTCAGTTCACAATGTTTAAAAGATTGAAAACAGGCCTGATTATTATTTTTTGTGTACTTTCAGCTTTTTCTGGTGTAGAAGTACCCCTGATGTCCCTCCAGGCATTGTTTCAGGCATGGGTGAGAACCTTTGTAAAACCACCAACCTTTCCATAAACTAGCTGGATTGCTTCCTCACATGAAAGATTCCAAATTAAGAAACCCACAGAAGTAAGGGGCCTCTGTTAACCAGCAACCTTAACCACTAGGCAACAGAGGCTCCTTGCTTTTTAATCAAATATGAAATATATATTAAACATTTTTACAAGTATAGGTTTGATTTTTTTGTGTTTTAGGAGCTGGGTTACCGTGGGGATGTTGGATACCAGACATTTTTATACTCCAGTGAGGCAGACATCAGGAAGATATTTATGTTCCTGGTCGACAAATTGCCAAAAGAAACCACCGAAACCACAGAAGAAACATTGGGTATTTGTTTACTTTTGTAACTTCCTGAAAAACATTTGTTTTTTTGGAAACAGAATATAGTATGTATAACAGTAGCTACCGGTAAAACAATCACATGAATAGTTTATAAACATGAACTTTCAACATATAGACCCATAGACCACAATCATCAGCCTACACTAAGCAGCATATAGACCCATTGGCCATATCAGCCTAGTAAAGGTCTACAATGTATATAATTTCACAAATAAATAACTTTCAGTACCACTAAGATCTGTGAATGGACTGACAGGACTGCCAACAGAGACTGGTCCATTACTCAGCTTTGTGAGTTAATTGTTAACTACTGGTAATGTTCAGCTGTCTGATTTTTCAGGATCATCAGTGTTACTGCAGAGAAGTATAGCTAACACCCTTAGTAGACAGCTTTCCTCCCCTTGGGTGCCCCCTTATCTCAAACAGAAAGGGATTACTTGGCGAGGGAAACCCCCTACATGGCAGAGAGAGGTAATACAACTTAAAGTTACATTATTTGCTCTTGTGTAAAATGTTCTACTTGGAGTTCCAATAGCAATAGATCTCTAATGTTGCATTAGAGAGAAGTTCTTGTACATGAACTTGATTCCTTTACTCCATATATTCATTTTTGTGGCGTGTGCGGACACTGAAGATCCGCTGGCATATTCATGCCATCTGATCAGAATCTGAACTGTTGGCTTTTTGATTTTTTAAGTTATTTCTGGCCAATGATCTTGCAGTACAGATCTGATCAGAGGGCACAAAAGTTCCAGCTGATTTGATCTACAATGGTCAAACATGCGACAAAATATGTGGAGTAAAGGGTTAAATCATTTACATAATTATGGCTTACCGTTAACATACATATACATGTACACTTATAACAAGCAGACATTTTAGTTTAGTTTTAGCTTTCTGTGCTACTCCATTATACATGCCTGTGATGCGTGTCGAATTTTTACAAACTCAGTATTTATAAAAAAGATATCATTAAGTAATTTAATGTTCTTAAGAAATTGGGTTTTCACTCTCAAGGATTTTATGATTGGTTTAATAGTTTTATAGACAATATAATTTTCCCCTGTTAAATAACTGAACAGACATTAAAACAATTCGGCTATTGCACAGAATCTATGGTGCTGCCATCTTTTAGAACTGAGTCATTTTAACCTACATTTAAGATTGCAATAATAAAACTGGTCAACTGAACTTGAATTAAATTGTTAAGCTTTAGTATCAGGAATGTATTCCATTTCAAATTCCAAAGTAAAGGAAAAAGCTATTTTTACTGCAGGCAGGCAGAAGTGTACATAATGGTATATTGTTTCAGGGTACATGTTGTATGTTCCATTTCCATTCTGTCCATCTAACATCCCCAGAGGGGTCAGGAGACCTCACAAAGAAAGTGCCAAAAGGTAACATCACTATTAACAACACTCAAATCTGATGGATAAACAATCTCTAAATAAGGACTATGGCTCAAGATCTTGTAGACCAGTCTCAGATCTTACACATCTGATTGGCTTAAATTGAGACTTTAATCATCTTTGGCCCAGGTTGTGAGGAATAAACTGACACTAGGGAACAGATTGCATATTTGAGCTGCTGATACGTTGAAAATAAAAATATGTAGTCTCAAAATTAACCAATTACAAGTTTGTGTTGAAAACAAATCTACAATCTGAAATTTACAATCTTTGGCAAAATTAAAAGTGCAGTCTAATACTAGTAGTTTATTAGAAGATGAATAAAAAGATAAATAAAAATATGCTTGTAAACATATAGTTCTTCTTTATTCAAAAGCTTGAATTGAGATTCGGGAAAAAAAGTTACTGAATAACGCTTTTTTTATTATAAAGTTTAACTAAAGATAAAACTACAAGGGTTACAAAATTTAGTAGGCCCTGTCTAGTAACAGCCTTGTTTCTTTCTTTGTTTTATTTAAATTAGAAGTTACTGTCTTCCAGTGGAGCAGTAACCGTTGGTAACAGACTAAATACCCCATGTCACTAATATATTTTGTAACTGTGCAAAATGTGTCATGATTGACCTACATAGATGACTATGATGTTGTTAGTATTTTATTATTTTGTATTTACAGAACTCAAGTCCTACTATGCATCTAGTCTTCCATTTATAACTTGCCAAACATTGGATCACAATGATATCGTACCATCAGTATTTGAAGCTAACGCAGCAGACGTAACAGCAGAGCAGGAATGGGAGGCGGAATGGAACCAGTCTGGCCTTGCATCCAGACTGTCTCAACAGGTAAAACCTGTTCCATTAACAGATGTAGAGTGATATTAAGATATTGTATTCCCATTTTTATTTGAAGTGACTATTGCAGATATCTGGGAAGTCAAGAATGGGAGGTAGAGTGAAAGGATTCTGGTGTCACATCTAGTCTGTCTCAACAGTTAATCACTGGCTCAGTAAAAGAGATCTTTTCATCAGAATACATGACTTTGTATTAACTGTCAACCAAACATGTATAACCAAATACCAAATAATTTCCTTGCTTTTTTACTTTAGTTCTTGAATTTGTAGTTTTCTGTTTTCTACCATGCATACTCATATGATTCTACATTTCACGATGGCTTCCATGTTTCCAGATTTATGGATTGATTTTTTCCTGAAGTCTGCACAAGTTAGTATCCTATAAAATATAATTTATTATACTGCAAAGAAATTTGCTTGAATTTGATTGGATAATTTGACGTTGATGTATATACATATTTACGGCTCGGCCGTAGATATGAATGCACGTGCCTTAATTTCCCCCTCTGGCCTCCCACCTTTTGTTGTCGTCCGCCATTTTGTTTTTAATTTCCGGAAAAATGCATAATTTGAAGCCTGTCATGTAAAATATAAAGCGGTATGTTTAGGGATTACTAAAATTGTTACAGAAAATATTTGTGTTATGTTTTTAACGTTGAAAACGATAAGATTATTCTCAAATTTTGTAAATAAATATCAAATCGATAATCCATTCAATTACTATAGAAGTGACATCATGCAGGTAAATTGATGACGTCAGACATGTAATTATTGAGGTTCTGAGAAGGGAATTAAGCCGTTCGGCATAAAATAAGCGAAATAAATGAAAAAGCGATATTTTCTAATTATTTTTGTCTGAAAAAGTCTTTGCAGTATGATAAAACAATTATTTGGTTCCTTGAAAGGGTATATGAGGATATATTGCTGTTCTGGGTGTCATATTATCCCTCGCCTGCGGCTCAGGTAATATGACACCCAGACCGGTAATATATCCTCACATTCCCTGTCAAGAAACCAACTAACTATATAGAATTCACAACATGAACAAATCTGAAAGAGAAGACTTACTCTTTTTGAAGATTTGTTTCTCCTGATATCTAAGCACAGTGTATGTTTCTGTTTATATAGGAGTACAGAGAAAGAAAACGTCAAAGAATCCTCAAGCGTATTACAGATCAGTTACGCCAGGACCGTCAGCGCAGTGAGGCCGCTGAGGGAAGTGGTGTGTCACAGGACTTGCAACAGATGCTGGCTGCTATGGGTGGTCGGGGATCTGGGGCTGGTAAAACCAAAGGATCTCGATTTACACATACAGAAAAATTGCTTTTTGCTAAGGTGAGTTATATGACTTGTGTAAAGATAATAATATTAATTATAATTTGGGTGAAAAATGTATTTTATTTATTGCTGATATATTCTGATAGCGACGTGATTTCAAGAATAATGTTTGTACTTACTACAGATGCATTCTTAAGATTTTAATCAGTTTTACTGCCAGGTACAAAGGCTATCACAATAGGCATTATTTTACTTTACTTGTCTTTGTTTAAAAAGTTTTAGTTGAATATAGAGCTCTATCCTTGCTTTTGCAAGGGATAGGTAAGTTTTTCCCACTCTGCAGAAAATGCCCACACTCTTACCCAGAATGCAATAAAGGAAAAGTAGAACTGACCATAGACATGAAAGTAGAGAAATTTACAAGGGAACATAAGAGTAGAGAACTTAGGTTATGCAAGAAAATTATGTGTTTAATATATTGGCCTGTCCGACATATGTCTTGTTCATATAGTAAAGACAACAAACAGTTATATATTTATAATTACCCCAATCATGCAAAAATTCAGTACATGTACTATATCTGTGGTGAAATACCGTACAATCTGTTGAAAGCAACAAAACAGAGGAATGCTCAAAAGTGGTGCTTTCATACATTATAGGTGGTTCTTGAAAACAGTATGCTCTATTATAAACTTTACAGTGTTAACCTTTCATTTAAATATTGTAGGATGAAGATAAGGCTATGTCTGAAGTAACAGTTCAGGGGCCTGCTGGTCAGACAGAGGAGGTAAGATTTGATCTGGAAGTTGTAGGATTAACCATTAATTGATACTCTAAATTCATGTCATTAATATACTTCCCAGTGTAAGTTTAGAACTTTAAATTTTGAGATATGATAACTTATCTGAAATTCGATAATTTTACTTATTGGATGTAAACTTATTAAAAAATTACTAGAAGGGATAATAAATGTACCAGGCCAGAATTGTGATTGATAGTAAAACACACTGTCAGATTGTAAAGGCATTAAATATTGACATAAAACGTCAGAAAGTGATCCCCTGACCATGAACACGTATTTTATGCAAGTATTATATAATAATACTGTTCTTTTTAGGAGAAACAAAAAGAAAGAGAAGAGGAGGTGAATAGACTGAAAGAAGAGCTGGACAAACTTACCTCCAGACTGGAGAGTCTAGATATGGAGGTCAAAAAGTTCACAGCAAGCATGCAGCAGATGGAAGATGAGATAGCCAATCAAAATCAAGCAAATGCCAATAAAGAAGATGGATATAGAGTGAAAAAAAGAACACTAGATTTGTTGCCAGATGCAGAAAATAATATAACAAAACTACAGGTAGAACAAAAATCTGTGATAATTATTAACCCTTAGGTTATTCAAGTAAAAATAATGATTTGCAGACATTCACTGATTCTTATGCAAGTACTTTTTTGGCTTTAGCTATTTGGCTGTATGCATACTTAGGTACTTTGATTTTTTAAGTTTAATATTTTCATGCTCATTTCAAGTCTTATGTTTTTAGGATTACTTTAATGCTTACATGTATAAGATGTGATTGTGACTTTGACACTCATTATGTTATGTAGATTGCCAGTTTTGTGATTTAAGGGTGACCTTTATTCATTTTCACACAAGATCTTAGGGTTACTTTAACACTTGTGAGATTTAAGGTTAGTATCATATTTGCAAGATTTAAGTTTAACTTTTAATCTAAGAGATACTAAGGTTACTTTCACAGATGAACCTTTTATTTTTACACTCGTGTAACTTTAGAGTTAGTTTTACATTTACAAAATGTGTAGTTATGCTCGCACTCATAAGATATTAAGGTAAGACCTTTGTAATGAATACCTATATCCAGAAGAGTATCCAAGGGAAGTAACTATAGTATCAAATTAGAATAGATTTCTATCAAGCAAGAGGACCAGGGTTCAAATCCTACTGGAAGCTATTTTTTTTTTGTAAGCCTAGAGCTTAAATAATTGGCATATTTCTTTTTTTCCTGTGTAATTCTGTCATTGAATATAAAATTGTCATGATTTAAACTAAAATAAGCAAAATAATCAAGATTAAAGGGGTTTTCGCTATCAGAATAGTGTTTATTCAAGTCATCAATTTGAAAATTTCTAAAACTGGACGGTAAACTTCTCTGAAATTTTGTTTAAATGTTGTTTAAGGTATATAGTTTAAAAATGGTAAAGTTTGATATATTGCACCAATCAGGATTTTGCACAATTTTCATTAATTTAGTCTCGTGAAATATAAAAAATGCATTTTTTAAATTTATTTGGTCAAAAAATGTCATTTTAAGACAAATTCTGTATTTATATATTATATCTTAAATTGGTTTAGTAAAATATAACATATTTTGGATAAACTGTAAAAAAATTAGGGTTGAATTTATCAATAACAAAAAATTTTGTCACCGATTAAAGAAATTGGATACTTTCACGTTTTTTCTCACTTTTTTAAATAAAAAAAGCTAAAAATCTCAAAAACTACACGGTGAAAATCATTAAAATTTTGCATACAAGTCAGTGGTATGAAGCAGTTGATGAAAATATAATCAGATGTTGGATTCTTAATAGTGCCTATTACACAGGTCTTACCTTAAGCTGAAAAAACTCTAGATGAAATATTATTTGAAGTTTTTGTTTCAGTAAGAAGGCCTGAACAGAAAATAATAAAACTGAGAATAGAAACCAGTCGCAAATCTCAGACATCTGATTTGCTGAAATGGAGACAAGTCTCCATTTCAGCCAATCATATCCTTGAGATGTGAGACTGGTTACTATTCTCAGTTTTATATATTGGGAGCTGGGGTTAATTATGCTTGTGTTTGTGCCAGTCTGTTGTAGATTCTAGTGCTCAAAGGTTGATAAGTCTTGCCAGTCAGTGGGAGAAACATCGGGCACCTTTAATAGACGAATATAGAAACCTTAAACAACTTAGCTCTCAAACTGAGGTAAGCTGTCTGTTTTGGTTAGATGTTCATTCAGGATCCAGTTATTCTTATAGTGATTAAGGTATTTGTTTCCATCTCTAGTATTTACTGTAATATGAAATCCTACATTTTTGTGACAAAAAAAGTGTACGTGTTTTATGATGTTGGCTTTAAATTTTGTTCATACCTTTCAAGGAAATCCTCATCAGAATTTGGATATCTGAATAAGTCATAAAAGTTTTACATGTACATCAAAATGGATAGAAATGTCAAAGTTCTTTGGAAAACTGTTGCATATTTAAACATAAAATACCCAAATGATGAAATAATAAAAACTGTAGTTAATGAAAATTACTTTTGTTAAGTTAACAATTACCATGTTCTAGTGATTTTATTCAGTTAATTAAGTTGTTCTGGTACCTAAGTACTTTTTCCTAAAAAAGCAGGGTTAATGAAAACTTTCCTAAGATAGTGTGTAAAAGTGAAATAAATCAATAAAAATTGATGTTTTGTAGTCAGAAGCACAAAAGAAGTTGGAAGAGATTAAGGAATTCCGACAGAAAATGAAGCTGGTACAGGACGAGGCGAGGAACAAGGAGGAACTATCTAAACAACTGGTGGGTTAACTGTAGTGATGCCACTGTTATTGCATATATACCCAACAAAAAAAGTTCTGAACACAAGTGTTCTTTTGCGTAAATTTTAAAATATAGCAAATAAATGGTATAAATTCTAACGTGTATCAAAATTAATTGTTTGCGAAGTTAAGGACAAATAAGAAAATAAAATTGGTTGGTAAATAAGTGAGAAATGTCAATTTGAGTATGATAGGGGTCAACAGTCAAAAGTTACAAAATTTGACGTATCAAGGTAGAGGTGTGAAATCTATGAAATCACTCAACATTTCACCAGTGTCTGTTTTATGCAATTTTGAGCATTCACTGTGATGCTATTTACAGTTGGTAATCAAAATTTGATACCAAGCCATTTCCAGAATTACGCTCAAACTTAAGTTTTTATTAATTAAAGTATCACATTGTCTCACTCATTGACCTAAAGGTATGACAAAACAGTTTAGTTATGATTTGATTGTCATTTTTTATTAATGAATCAAAGCATCCAGTTTATAAAGTGTATAAAAGCAACCATCCAATGCAATCAACACCTAATCTTATTTGAGAAAAACACATCTGCATTGTTTTTCAAATTAATTTATTTCTCATGGTCAACAAGGAAGGTTTTTGTTAATTTGACCGGCATTGCAAATGTCGGTCCACATCGGCAACATAGACGTCTTTCTAAACACGACAGAACACATGACGTTGGTCAAGCTAGTTGATCTACCAGGTTTTCTTGTTCACGAATGGAACTTTATTCCACAATTGAAATTTTGTCGGCTGTTAAATTCCGCGCGAAGCCCCTTGAAAGAAAGCCCGATTCATGGTGATGAATTTACTCAGTATGTCTAACGATTTTTGCAACTTTTGTGTAGTAACCCCCAGTGGCTTTAACAATGAATTGCTGATAAAGTATTGTTCGGATTTTAGTTCTGACTTTTTTACATTGTTTATTTTGAATTGCTGATTTATTTGGTATGTATCATTTTGTTGTGTTCGGTGAAATTAAAACGATATTTTATAAAATGTCCAAGTGTGCAGAACTTTTTTTGCTGAGTATAGTATATTTTAGGTTGATTATGACCTAACTAGTAAAAACTAGTTTCCCTTTGAAATGAATTGTCAAGCTGATTCTAGTAATTATCAGCAATGTTACTGATGCCCAGAACTACTAAACATGACAGTGTTAGAATATTTTTAGGAAATTGAAAATAAAATCATAAGGAAGTAAAAGTAAAAAAATATGTACACTGCGGACTCTTTATAACGCGCTTCGTTTAGATCCGCGCTCCATTATAACGCGGTCGTCCCGTGGATCCCCTATTTTTTTTCTAAGTCCATATTTTACCATGAAACGGCAAAAAATCGAAACCGGAAGTCATTTTTGATCGTAAAACGGCAAATAAATCGAAACCAGAAGTCACAATTGTAACATGTACATAAGTGACGCACACATTTTATCCCTAAAACAACCGTGTTTTAACACCTTTCCCAGTGACAGATATCAGCCCGAGGCAAACTTGTGAATGCTTACTTACTGTTTATCATTGATCCATTACTAAATTCGATTGTCCCTATAATTATCACATAATCCGCACAATTCAGAAAGAAACAAAAAAATATTCCCAATTATGTTTTAAACCTGTCGGTAGTTCATTGATGTACATTTTGCTTTGATCCGCCTTCCTATTAATTTCATGGATGTTTTTTGACTATGGAGGTAAACAGCGATAATATCTGTCAATGAAATGCGACTTCAAAGAAAAATGTCGACTTGTATCGACACTGTGATGTTTTGTCGGCTCTGCTATGAAATCGTTTGATCTGCAAGAAGTGTGTACGTGACATTTGGCATTTTTTAGCTGGTTTAAGTTGGTTGATGATGCAATAATACTGAAATATTATATCGGAGATAAAATTAGGATGTAATTTATAAATTATGGAATATGTTCACGATTGTTAGTGTTTTAATATTTATTTTACATTTACGTTCGTAAATGTCAGAGTTTCTTTGTGTCATAAAAAAATAAAATATTTCTGCAGGCATCTAAACAAACTAGATATACGGTCTTTAATTCCATTACAATAATTTAAGGCCTATCCGATTTTGATCTTGGTGTTATTAGTCAGTCTCTTGCCGTTTTGCTTTTTTATTTGAACTTTGGTAATTGTATGTTTTGTAAGAAATATTATTTGTCGAGTACAGTGTGGGGAATCATGACGTTACGTGGAATTATGCATAATCTCGTTAGTTGTGTATTGGTAGTATATTTGCTCGAGAAAATCGGGTCATGTATTTTTCGCGGGAAAATCGGGGCATGTATTTTGCGCGGGAAAATATAACGGGGTTTCACTTATTAACGCTGTCGGGATGATGGACCCGCTATACCGCGTTATAAAGAGTCTGCAGTGTATGTGGTATCATGGTTGAGATGGGAACTCTCAGTCTCAGCCCTTGTGCAGTAGAATGTAAAAAGACAAACAAAGGGGGTTTGAACATTATTTTCAGCTATTGTGTGTCCTCATGCTGTTGCTAATGCTATTTTGTCGGTAAATTGACAGCGCCACATTCAATGGAAAGCTTTATTCTTGGCTATTGAGAACATGTTTACTTTGACACACATACCAGAGTTCCCATGCAGTCCTTGAAACCTCCAAAAGTCCTTGAATTTTGAAAATGAGCTCAAAGCCTGAGAAAGTCATTGATTTCCACACATATTACTTCAGATCGTAACAGTTCTTAAACTTTGCTTTTACACATGTTGGCACAAGAATGGTCATATTTACATTAGCTTGGAGCCTACATGGTTAAGGAACTTAATAAATTGATTCCATTGCATCTTTCATCAGCTTGAATTTCTATGAAATCAAATTTATATATTTGAAAATCTTTTCTTATAAAGAGTGCAGGAACCAGGACTTACTGTAAGTGACCAAGAAAAGTAATTCAGCCATAAAAACAGTTCTTCACTATGGCTGTGGTTTTTTCATTAATTAAAGACAGAGAAATTGATTCATATTTGGGATTTGTTTTTGTCTTGCTGTCAGATACATGTATCAAGTATTCTTCTTTTTATCATGTGCACATCAAGAAAACCTTGTGTCATATTGTAGCAATCAGAGTACGATAGAATGACAAAAGACGTGAACAGATCGGCGTACACGAAGCGTATCATGGAGATTGTTGGAAATATCAAGAAACAGAAAATGGAGATTGATAAGGTAATGTTAAATGCCTTGTTCCAGGCATAATATTTACACAGTATTAGTTTTTCTACATAAACCTTGAAAGCTGCCTATTCACAGTTCAGGATGGAGTGTTTCAGTGTCTCAAGTTGTTATTATTATTGATTCTACTACTTTTTAATACCTGTAAATGACTGAAAAGGGATGAATTTGCCAACATTTTTTAATTTAGGACTAACCAGAACATTTTAAGGCCTGTTATTCGAAAACACTTAATATTTTTATCCTGATACCGGCCCAGGCACCTTTAAAAATCTTAAATAGTATGACCAATGAACACAAGATTTCAATAAACATGTATTTATTCTGTCAGTTGTAGCAGTTTGGATCCTTTAACAAGCTATCATATACATTGTACATGTCCAGACCTACAGCAGTTGTCTATGTGACCTTTTAAAATCTTGATGTCTTATCTGGTAGATTGCACTGCCTAACAGATTATAGAAAGTATGAAATAAAACTAATAATTCATGCACAGTTTTATCCCTATAAACAAGTTAATGACTTTACAACTTAACTGATATTTGGTTGACTGAATCATTGAGGCATTAACAACTCTATTGCAACATAGAAACTTTTGCAACCTGCATAATGATTCTTGGATATAACCTCCACGCAATACGCTTGCAGGTGTTGGTGGACACAAGAACAGTTCAGAAGGAGATTAATCAGCTGTCGGGGAAGCTGGACAGACAGTTCACTGTCACAGATGAACTCATCTTCAGGGTAGGTGTCAGTTCACCATATAATGGGACAATATTTAGACACAACTTACTATGGCTCAATGATATCAACACAAACATTCCAGAGTTTTCACAATCTGATTTGTTTGTGTTTTATATGTGAATATATTTATAAACAATGTCAAATGCACATCATTTAGTCTAAATATTTTGTATAAAGTTTGATAGTGTCAGCGCTGTTATTGAACAGTTACTGCAATATAGAGGAGCCAGAGCCCAAAATAATTGTTAATTGCACTGAAAAAGAAGCGCTGATTTCCTGGTCCTAGGATAATAAAACTAAAACTGGAGACCAGTCTCAAATCTCAAGCATCTGTCTTGTCTCAATTTCAACCAACCAGATGATTGAAATTTGAGTCTGGTCTCCTAACTCAGTTTTATAATGTTGGGCCATGGCTTATCACATAGTGTATATGTATGAAGGCATAACATAATACTGTAATGGAATAGTTTGGTTTATACAATGGAGTATCAGAAATAGGCCTTTGAATATGTGAAGACCGTCGTGACAGAATAGTACGGAGATCATAACACTAGTGCTCTAGGGACAACTGGATGGATCTGCTGGCTGATCTAGATCTACACTGGTTGACACTTGTAAAAATGCCTATATATAAAGTAAATGGTTAAGATGATGGGGCTGTGTGTCAGTAATAGAAAGTGGTACAGTGGTTAGAAATAACCAAACAGATTTAGGAGCAAAACAAAAGTTAACTTGTTAAAATATCACCCTTATTTTGTATGGAACTACTAAAACTTGATTCCCACATTTGTTCACCAGGATGCTAAGAAGGACGAATCAGTGAAGAAGGCCTACAGACACCTAGCTGCTTTACATGAGGTAGGTTTGATAAGTTTCCTTCAGTTTTTGTCTGTTGAGTTTTGGAGTAGTATACTTAATTTACCAACTTACAATATAAATATCTGCAGCTAGTGACTTTTCAGATCAAGAAAGATTCAGATTGTTGCCATAAAACTAAACCTCTTTAGGTATTAACCCCTTTCTCCATATATAAGAATTTTATTGCATGTACAACAGTGTAGATGCAGATCAGATAGCACATAAGTGCCTTCTGATCAGGATCTACACGTTTCTCTTGTTTGTCAGAAAAAAAACAACAAACGAATCAAAGAGCAAACAGGCAGAGATGTGCTCATTGATCTGGATCTACACTGTTCAACCACTGATAGCAGACATACACCATGGAGTAAAGGGAGTATATACTTTATGTGATCTATATCATAGGAGCCATTGACAGAACTACAAACAGACACTGTAAAGCATAGTCATTCGTATCTTTCAGAGTTGTGAGTTATTGATCAAAACAGTCGAGGAGACCGGGGTCATCATGCGAGAAATCAGAGAGCTGGAGGACCAGGTCAGTGTTACAATGGATGCACTATTGTACTTTGGTTTGCATCCCATTGGGATAGTTGGTTTCAGGGACATTCAAAGATGGTTTAGCAGACATATTATAGAATGCTTTAGTTGTACAAAATGCCCTTCAGACACTGAGCAACTTTTCTAATTGGTCACATGATAAATCTTCAAATAAGCTGTATCTGTGAGTTAAAAGTAAAAGCAATTTATTTCATTAAAAGATCATTACCTTAAACACATCCTGTGAACATTTTGCTTAATTGATAAATATCTTTTAGCAACTCCCTTGTGCAACCAGTGAGGTCTAGATCTACATTGGTTGTCCATGAGATATCAGCTGTAGCCTATAGAGAAATGGGTCAAATGGAGTGAAGGGTCAATGGAGCTAATCAAACTGTCTCATACACTGTATATACATGTATCTTGTGGAAGTTTAATGTTGAGATTTTTTCTAAATTCGGATACTGTTTTGTTCCTATCGGTTTGATTTAACCCTTTCCTCCATTTTTAAGCTGAACATTGCATGAATCAGTGATCCAGATCAGCTAGCATGTCTGTGCCATCTGATCAGCATCTGAACAGTTGGCTTTTTGATTTAATAGGTTATTTCGTTCAAGAAGTGAAAAGTGCAGATCCACATGCATAAAAATGCATATAAATGGAGTAAAGGTGGGTTTTTGACATTTGTTCGAATAATCCCAACATGTATGATATGCTTTCAGATTGAAAATGAAAGTCACAAAAAGGTGTTGAGCAACTTACAGAAGATTACAGAGGACTACCAACAAATGAAGAAAGAAAACGAAGTTCTTATAAAAAAAATTAAAGGAAAATCTTAGTGTCCCCTGACTAATATACCTACTTTACACAATTTTGCATTATTTTGTCACAAACGGAATAGTATTAAGTATTTTGCAATGGATCTATGTGAGGTACCGGTATCCTAACATTAAAATCAGTGATTGTTAAAATGAAGTTCCTAGGTGGGCCAGCCTAGTAAAGTAAACCACATGAAATAAATAGTTGAGCCAGTGCATACAATTTTCAAGCTTACTTTGCAGGGAAAAATGTTTCACTTTTACTGTGTATGTGTACAGTCTTGATCCAGATGTATATGTATGCTTCAAAACACTTCAAGAAAAAACGAGTAAAAATTGTATGCCTGACTCAATTATTAAATATGGCAAAAATAATGTGCTAATAATGTGCTAATGATGTGTATATAAACACTTGTAGAAGCGTAATTCATAAAAATGTGCAATATGTTACAGTGCATTGGTAGTTGAAAGGAGGTCAGAGATGGTTTGAATTTGATTATAAAAGACCTATAATACATGTATGTCTTATCATTATATTTTTGTCCCTAAATTTAACTTATAGAAAATCATCACGTTTGTTATTGTATTTTTTCTCAATTTCATCTGTTTTATAGGGCAAAGTGTGCTAAAATACATGTATAAAGCTGTTATCGATATATCATACAGTATTGTCCCATTTAACATCAGATGTGAATAACCAACTGCATATGTATCGAGATAAAAAAATTTAATCCCAGTTTTTCATTTAGATAAGCAGCCAGATAATAAAATTCAGATATTATTTTTATTTCATTTACAAACGGATTCAGAAATGTGTGTAATAGATTTGTTGAGGAATTAAATGTTCCTGGTTGAAGATTATGGGAATACTTACTCCTTCACACAGAAAATTAAGAATATTTTGTTCTGTTCATACCAAAGTTGCAGTAGACATTTTTGCTCTAACCCTTTACTCCATATATAAGGGTTTTATGACATGGGCAAATTGTGTAGATCCAAGTCAGATGGCACATATGTGCCATGTGATCAGGATGTTCACTGTTTGCTATAAGATTCGTTATTAAGTTATTACTGAAATCAGACTGCGTGAATGTGCAGGCTGATCTGAACCTACACTGTTCACCCATGCGATAAAAGTCATACCCTTATACATGTATATGGATTAAGGGTTGATGTTAGGCGTCATCATTATCAAGGGTCTAAAGTTAGAATCTGCATTGAGATTGGGAGACTAAAGGTACGACAGGTTTTAGATGATTGTGAGGTAGCTGCAGACAGGCACAGGGTATGGCTACACTTGCAAATGGTCTAATAATATTTTCAAAATTACTGACTTGTATACAACACTTAAGCTGTGCCATTCTGGAAGATGACAATTTCTTAACAAGGCTTTATAAAAGTCAACCAGTCAACTGCCTATAAAAATTTTTACTAGCCATGTAATAACATTATGTGGCGAGTGTAAAATGTAACGTGAATTGTTGTTATGTTAACATTTGTAGTTTTCTTTGTGTGAAAAAAGTGATCAACTGCCATATTTATCTTGTTAAGAAACTGCTTTTTTAACACTTTTCTCCATATACACTTTTAACACATGGGCAAACAGTGTTGATCCAGATCAGCCGGCAAATCCATGCCATCTGATCAGGATCTGCACTGTGTTCTTTTGGTCACAAATAACCTAATCAAAAACTGAACAGTGTAGATCCTGATCAGATGACACAAATGGATCAACACTGGTCACCCATGCTATAAAGACATATATATGGAGTTAAAATTACAACATGTCTTTATGAATCAATTTTCAGAGCATTCCATATACACATGCTTGTATGAAAATTATGTATTTATTAGATATATCAATTAAAATGATATAAGAATGTTTGTAGTTAATTATTTAAATGAATGAAAAGTAACACTGAACCCTGTTCATATCTGACAGTTTAAAAGCATTCAAATCTTGAAAATATTTATTCTTTAAACTTGTCGTGACTTGTATGTGGCAACTGTAGACCTAGATCAGCCTATACATTTACAATCTTACCAGTCAATATTTCCTCTATTAGTAAGCAAATTTCTGGGAAAAAAATGCTATGAACAAGGAATAAACCTGTCTCAACTCAAAGAAAGAAGGGCGTTTCAGAAATTCAATGGATAAAGTGTGGACTTCCCTGTCGGACCAAAGACTCCAATTTTAAGATTCATGGGATAAAAATAACCTTTTTAAAACAGTCTTTACCCACATAAATTGTCCAATAGACTTGCTTTCTTTCTAATTTGGACCAATCCAATCTTTGTTACTATGGAAGATATGTGGAAATTCTTTGACAGGATTCTTGTGAAGTCTCGCACTTCACATTGGATTTTCACCGGTATGTGAGTGACTAGCTGACCGTGTAGACCCTGATGAGACTGTGTAGATTGATCTCGATATATACACTAGTCACTAGTGGTGACAACGGACTGCCCTTTCTTGGAATATGGATAAAACTAATCCATCTTGCTTTTTTATAGAAATTTATTGGATAGAGAACATTGTAGACCCAGAAAAAGTTATTAACTGTACTTTGACCCCCCGTTGCATGTAGTATGTAAGCTGTTTCCATGATCTGTATGTCATGGAAAACAGTATTTATAAAAATCACTTGCCTTGGAGAGTTAACTAGTATGAGCCGCAATTATGGAAAAGTGACGAAAGTCCCAAGTTGAGATATAACAGAGTGGTAAAAAGTTTACTTACAATAAGTTAACATTAATGAATTGTTCATAAACATAGCTGGTTTTTAACAATTGAAAGTAATGATACTGGTGAGAATTTGCATTAATACATTGTTACTGTAGGACAACATCTACTAAGGATATGAAGTCATCTCATGAAAAATATCAAATATAACTACTCATCTCGCAGTTTGCTGCAGTGAAGATCTGTCTCAATCTTGTTAGCTCGACTATTCGAAGAATATGTCGAGCTATTGTACTCACTTTGGGCGTCGGCGTCGCCGTCGCCGTCGGCGTCCCGCTTTGGTTAAAGTTTACGTGCAACCTACCTATATCTTAAAAACTACTATAGCTACAGCTTTTAAACTTGGCACACTTGTTCATCATCATGTCCCGAGTGTGTTTGCCAAGAACCATAACTCTAACTTTCATTTTGATCAAATTATGGCCCTTTTTTGACTTAAAATTTCAGGTTAAAGTTTGCGTGCAAGCTACTGTACAAACTCATAACTTCAATACTACCTATACTACAGCTTTAAAACTTGGTACACTTGTTCATCATCATGTCCCGTGTGTGTATGCCAAGAACCATAACTCTAACTTTCATTTTGATCAAATTATGGCCCTTTTTTGACTTAAAATTTCAGGTTAAAGTTTGCGTGCAAGCTACTGTACAAACTCATAACTTCAATACTACCTATACTACAGCTTTAAAACTTGGCACACTTGTTCATCATCATGTCCCGTGTGTGTATGCCAAGAACCATAACTCTAACTTTCATTTTGATCAAATTATGGCCCTTTTTCGACTTAGAATTTCAGGTTAAAGTTTGCGTGCAAGCTACTGTACAGACTCATAACTTCAATACTACTTATACTACAGCTTTGAAACATTCAACACTTGTTAATCATCATATCCCAAGTGTGTATGCCAAGAACCATAACTCTAACTTTCATTTTTATCAAATTATGCCCCTTTTTCGACTTAGAATTTCAGGTTAAAGTTTGCGTGCAAGCTACTGTACAAACCCATAACTTCCATACTACTCATACTACAGCTTTGAAACTTTCAACACTTCTTCATCATCATAATTCAAGTTTGTCTGCCAAGAACCATAACTCTAATTTTCATTTTGTACAAATTATGGCCCTTTTTCGACTTAGAATTTCAGGTTAAAGTTTGCGTGCAAGCTAGTTACTTTCATACTTCTTTTACTATAGCTTTGAAACTTAAAGACACTTGTTTACCATCATGACCCTGACTATTTATGCCAAGATCCGTAACTCTTTCTTTCATGATAATCAAATTATGGCCCTTTTTCGACTTAGAATTTCAGTTAAAAGTTTGCGTGCAAGCTACTGTACAAACCCATAACTTCCATACTACTTTTACTACAGCTTTGAAACTTTCAACACTTGTTCATCATCATAATTCAAGTTTGTATGCCAAGAACCATAACTCTAATTTCCATTTTGTTTAAATTATGGCCCTTTTTTGACTTAGAATTTCAGGTTAAAGTTTGCGTGCAAGGTAGTTACTTAAATACTTCTTGTACTATAGCTTTGAAACTTAACACAGTTGTTTACCATCATGACCCTGACTATGTGTGCCAAGAACCATAACTCTTTCTTTAATTTTTTTATCAAATTATGGCCCTTTTTGTACTTAGAATTTCAGGTTAAAGTTTGCCTGCAAGATAGTTACTTTCATACTTCTTGTACTATAGCTTTGAAACTTAAGACACTTGTTTACCATCATGACCCTGACTATGTATGCCAAGAACCATAACTCTTTCTTTCATTTTTAATCAAATTATGCCCCTTTTTTGACTTAGAATTTCAGGTTAAAGTTTGCGTGCAAGCTAGTTACTTTCATACTTCTTGTACTATAGCTTTGAAACTAAGCCATCATCATAACCCTGACTATGTATGCCAAGAACCATAACTCTTTGATTTTTTTCAAATTACTGCCCTTTTTAGACTTAAAAATTAAGGTTTAAAACTTTGTATACCTTTATTTTATCTTACATCATGTTTATTTTCAAAGGCCCATAACTCATCCTTGCTTTTTTATATTTGATTTTTGCCCTTTTCACTTGAAATTAGAATTAAGACTTATAAATAATTGTTAAAGGTTCAATGTTAGTGTTTTTCATATGTAATGCTATAGAAAATGTTTACAACAGATGTACTTAACATACTTTGGTTGAAAGTGTTGAGTAATTGTGGGGTGGGTGGGGGCATATACTATACTATACTATACTATACTATACTATACTATACTATACTATACCATACCATACCATACCATACCATACCATACCATACCTGCCATACTATAATTACTATATTATTACTATACTATACTATACTATACTATTACTATACTTTTACTATACTATTACTATACTATACTATTACTATACTATACTATTACTATACTTTTACTATACTATTACTATACTATACTATACTATACTATACTATACTATACTATTACTATACTATACTATTACTATACTATACTATTACTATACTTTTACTATACTATTACTATACTATACTATACTATACTATACTATACTATACTATTACTATACTTTTACTATACTATTACTATACTATACTATACTATACTATTACTATACTATTACTATACTATACTATACTATACTATACTATTACTATACTTTTACTATACTATTACTATACTTTTACTATACTATTACTATACTATACTATTACTATACTATACTATACTATACTATACTATACTATACTATACTATACTACACTACACTACACTACACTACACTACACTACACTACACTACACTACACTACACTACACTACACTACACTACACTACACTACACTACACTACACTACACTACACTACACTACACTACACTACACTACACTACACTACACTACACTACACTACACTACACTACACTACACTACACTACACTACACTACTACTACACTACACTACACTACACTACACTACACTACACTACACTACACTACACTACACTACACTACACTACACTACACTACACTACACTACACTACACTACACTACACTACACTACACTACACTACACTACACTACACTACACTACACTACACTATACTACACTACACTACACTACACTACACTACACTACACTACACTACACTACACTACACTACACTACACTACACTACACTACACTACACTACACTACACTACACTACACTATACTATACTATATTACTATTACTATTACTATTACTATTACTACACCAGCAACACCAACACCACCACCAACAACATCAACACCACCACCAACAGCAACATCAACAACAACACCAACAACCAACACCACCACTACCACCACCAACAACAACACCAACAATGACAATACCAGCAACCAGCATACCATACTGTACTACACCACGCCACACCACTATAGGTGGGCAGGGATAGTAAGTTGATGGGTGTGGGATCAGTGGTTTATGGGCTGGGTTGTGTAAACCCTAAAAAAATCTACAAGAATAAATTAAGTGTAATTTATTGATTTCCTAACTTGGATTAAGAAACTTTCGTTCATGTCTGTTTGTTGGAGGCGTCATAAACTCCTGAATCATTCCCCAGTTTAAATGAAGCCCAGTTACAATGTGCTTAATAATTCTGACTTTTCGAATAGTCGAGCTTGCAGTCGTTTCCGACTGGCTCTTGTTTTTATTTTGTGATGAAAACATTAATTTTGCCTCCAGGCTTCTTTCAATAAAAGCTCTTCATAAACTGTTGAACTGTGAACATTGTTTTGACTAGTTTGACATGCATGCCAAATGTTTTCTTTGCCTTGAATAACTACCATTATGGAGGTGTGACCTTTACTCGGGTGCGACCATTACGTGAGCGATAATATACAAATAAATACTAATGTTGAGGTCGATATGTAGTTTTGCGGACCTGGGTAGTGTGGTATCGACCGGTTGTATCATTGTTCTATTGGCATAGTCCTGTAATGTGGGCTGCACGTGATAATTCAGAGTTAGCTTCAAGTTACTAAATTATGACATGCTGCATTACCGTATTTAAGGATTGAATCAATAACAATATCATATACCCTATGAATTTAAAGCATTCCGATTGGTCGAGACTTCCGTACTCACGAGTCCGAAAAAAGTGATAACTACCCCGGGAATGAATAACTACCTTTGCTATCATCATCATCATCATCATCATCATCATCATCATCATCATCATCATCAGAATTTTTAAAATTGATAGGGTACATGATATAACAAGTAAATACTAATGTTGAGGTCGACATGTAGTTTTGCGGACCTGGGTAGTGTGATATCGACCTCGGACTTCGTCCTCGGTCGATATCACACTACCCAGGTCCGCAAGATACATATTGACCTCAACATTAGTATTTATTTGTATATGAATCTTCTTGTAGTAAACTGTCAACAGTGTAGATCCTGATCAGACAGCCATGCCATCTAGGCTTATACATGGAGGAAAGGGAAAAGTGAATAGGACAAGTACTTTTTAAAGTTATAGGCAACATTAAGTTTCATTTTAAAGTTAGGAGACTATCGCGGCTGCCACCACCGGACAATTGGATCCCTATGTGTCTACCTGCTATTGCAGGAGATGCAACAATGACCTGCCAGCAGGGTGGGAATTATTTATGACACAAAACCATCAAATGCATTGAATCAAGTTTAATGTCAACTGAAAAACTTTATAACACTAATTATCCTTGAACAGTAAATCATAGTTCTATTTAAATAACATATAAAAGTTTGGAACAAAGAACCATGCTTACAAATTTAATTGGATAAAAATTAATTCAAATACCAAAATACAATGTACAAAATGGAAGAAAATACTGGAAATCATTTTAAGTTTGATCATAATCCAATGAATGAAAATAAAAAAAGAATATTTAAACTATGGAATAATTTGTATGACTTGGTACTATACACTCTAACTTTGATTTTGAGTCAACACAAGTACACAATCAACAATATAGTGCAAAAAACATGGTATCTATTTATATCACACTTAACATTACCTGCCATTGCACTTAACTGATGATATATCTTTCACAACTTGCTGCAATTAAAGCCTTTACTCCCTAAGGTACAGCTTTTATCTAATGGGCAATCAGTGTATCCAGGCTCCAAGGTAATAAAGCTGCGATTGGAAACCAGTCTCAAATCTCAAGCATCTAATTGGATGCTTGAGATTTGAGACTGGTTTCCATGCTCAGTTTTATAACCTTGGGCACAGATCTGCTTTCACATCTATGCAGTCTATTCTGACTATCCACTCCTTGGTCAGAATAAACCAGATTCTTATAGCTACTTTTGTAGATCCTCATCAGACTGTGTAGGGCCCAAGAAAATAAAACTAAAGCTGCAGACCAGTCTTAAATATCAAGCATCTGATTGGCTGAAATGGTGACTGGTCACCATTTCAGCCAAACAGATTCTAGAGATTTGAGACTGGTCTCCAATCTCAGTTTTATGATCTTGGGCCCAGGCTGAGTTTGCTCTACACAAGTCACACATGGGATCAAAGCTGTATCAATGGAGTGAAGGTTAAAACAACATGGTACTTTTTTATTGAGTACCGGTAGGTAGGATTCCTGGATTCTAAAGGCTTTTATCTATCATGGTTGTCTTAATCTTGAGAATTTTCAGTTTCAAATTCATTATGTCAAGAGTCATAATGTCGCCCAAGTGCAATATTGGCATATCTCCTTCATATTTTAATGGTAATTATACAGTTTTTGCACAAAGGTGACTATATGTCTTCTTTATTTCAAAATGTAACAATAATTTACTTCTTTGTTTATTACAAGTAAACACTTGTTCAACACCAATTTTAATCTTTTCAGTTGGCGGCTCTATGCAGAACTCAACATTTCTCCTATTTTCTATAAAAATACATTGGTTTCATGCTTAACCCTCTATAAACAAGATAATCTAGTTTAATGTAGATTTAAAGTTTCTTCAGTGAGGACATCAGCACATTAGAATTAAATTAAAATATAATCTCAATTTACAAAATACAACTGTTGTAAATGCTTCTACCTCTTCCAATTATTTGGAAACCCAAGATTAATCTTGGCAAGACAATAATTGCATTAAATAATTACATGCATGATTCATATTAGCACATGTTCAATTTTCAATAATGAGAGAGACATTTCTTATGACTGCAGCTACATCACTCTCTTATTATCATAAACCAACAGGAGACACTGATAAAACTGAAAACAATCTCGGCAGTTAATATCAAATTTCACACTGTTGATCAGTACAATATTAGGGAATATATTAAATTCTGAGTATCAGGGTGAAGGGTACACCCACTGAAGTTGATCCCCATAGCTTTCTTCTAGGCATGTTCTGCTTTCAGCGAATATTTTGTTTCACCTATTACTTGTTGCAGTCTGAAAGAAAGCAAAATAATAATTAGAATGCAAGTGTGAACTTGTCTACTTTATTCCTTATCCACACACTTTTCTGTAGTTTTTTTTCCAAAGTAGTCAAAATGTTGTCCCCATAAAAGGTTATTACAAAATTTTGAAATTCACAAACATAATTATATATGTTTTTAAATTGTGTTTCTTTTTTTTTAAATTTGGTTGGTGTTCACTGGAAATATGTTTGTCTTGAGTAAGTCAAAAATTTACTTTGCATATATATATATTTTGTCCAATCTTTTTATCTTTTATGAAATGTAAAAGAATTCAATTTTCTTTAAAAAAATATTTAGGCAAAGGTTGACCCTTTTTTTGATTCTTTATTTCATACAGATCCCCTTCATAATTTACTTTCTGGACACAGAAATGTTTCTAGTTTATTTTTATTTTTTAAGCAATTCACTTTATATTTAAAATTAGTAAAGGTAAATTGTTTTGATAATTGTTGTAATGTTTCTTAACCAAAATTCAAATTAGAAAACAATCTAAATTTAATTTAAGTGAAAATAACTAGTTTTGTAAAATGTGTGATGATAAAGAGTACTGAATGGTCATACACAATAACCATTACCATATAGCCCTTTACTTCATCGGATAAAGCTTTTATTCCATGGGCAACAGTGTAGATCCAGATCAGCCTGCACATCTTTGCAGTCTATTCAGGCTCTACTCTGTTTTGTTTTTGGTCAGAAATATTTGCAGTCTTTTCAGGCTCTACTCTGTTTTGTTTTTGGTCAGAAATATTTGCAGTCTTTTCAGGCTCTACTCTGTTTTGTTTTTGGTCAGAAATATTTCAATCAATTCAAAAGAAAACAGTGTAGGTCCAGATCAGAGTCTCAGACAGCACAGCTTAGCAGGCTCATCTGGTTCTACACTGGTGGCACATGGAAATAAAGCTGAATCCATGTAGCAATGAGTTAAAGTATTTCCTTCATACCAAAGTTTTCCATGAAATCACCATCAAATGTACAAATGTACCCAACCAAAGGAAAGAAAAGGATTAAAAATGACAGAAACTAAGGAAATAAGAGTCCCATATCACAGACATAAATCCGGATCATGCAACAGCTTAAGCATTTGCACCTCCCTACTTTACTTCTATTTGATATTTTTGTTGTTGTTTTTAACACAATTTTGCTAGTCTTGTTTACCAGAGTTTTAAATATTTGCCACCTGAAGAACCTACATGTCCCTCTGTGCTAGTTTTCATGCAATTCTATATTTTATGTACCACAACCCTTTGCAAGACCCCATAAAAGAGAGCTAAAACAGTCACAAAACAAGCTTTTAAGTGGTTCATTTTGAATATCAATTTCAACAAATTAGAGGACTGTAGAGTCTCCAGTCTTCGATTTATGATCTTGGGCTATGTCGGACACCAACTTAATGCGGTTAGGGGAAAATGAAAGTTTGAAGCATCTGACCCTTTACTACATAAATACACATTTAATCGCATGTGCAACTTGTTTAGACCCAGATTAGCTACCATATTCATACTGTCTAATTAGGATTTACACTGTTCAGTTTTTGTGTGAACAGTGCAGATCCCGATCAGATGGCAAGAATGTGTAAATGCTGATCTGGATCTACATGGTTCGCTCATGCCATATAACTCCTCTTATGGAAGATCAGTGGTCTAGGGGTAGAGCGTCGGACTCCAGATCCGGAGACTGCGGGTTCGAGTCCCACCAGTTATGAGGTTCGTCTGCAGTTTCTTCAATCCACATTCGGCGCGAGTACTGGTTGGAAACCCAGGAAGCAGTCATCGAGCGTGATTAATATAAGTTGGAATAACTTGTTTCACAATCGATGTAAAATAAATAAGTTTAAACAAAATTAAACTCCTCTTACAAATCTTACACCATGTTTTCAATGAATTTTATGTTTTATAAAAAATAAATGCATACTGGTATACATTTAAAACAAACTGAAGAAATTAACTCACACTACAAGAAATATTAGTTGTGTGTGGATAATACATGTAAAAATAAAACTAATACAGTATGTGACTATTGTTTGTAAAGTATATTTAGTGTGAAATAATTCTTAGCTCAAAACTACAACCGGGATTTAAAGCTTCTTTATATTGAAAACTCTGGTTTCATTTTAATTTGCAATAAAACAGACTGAAGAAACTCATTTGCCTTCATTTTAATTAACCTGAAATCCAAAGGTTAGCTCTGGTGGTATATTATTGGTAAGATTGATTTTGTTCTTCTTTAAATGAATGTCAAACTGTCTGAACAGTTAACCCTTTACTCCATATATATGCCTTTTATCACATAAGCGACCAATGTAGATCCAGATCAGCCGACACTTCTTTGCCATCAGATCAGGATCTGCACTGTTCATTTTAAGATTCATTAGGATATTTCTGACCAAGATATGACCAGTGCAAATCCAGATCTGATGGCACAGATGTGCCGGATGATCTGGATATACACTGGTCACACACGGGTTAAAATTGATTTATGTGGTAAAGCATTAAGGTATTTAGGCAACAATTATATATATATATAAAAAAATACATTTATCATTTCATCACTCGCATATTTTTCAAACAATAGCTGAACCACACACAACTTATGAAAACTGTGTCATGCAACACTAAGGAGGTAAGCAAATGGGAGGTAATGTTGGATGCCATGCTGGTTTACCTCTGTAACCATGGTAACCATAGTGTTGCATAGAATTATAGTGCTGAAGATCGGCACTCGGTGGTTTCTGAGAGCCTGGAAATAATAGCAGCTATCAAACCCGACAAGTGTAAAATTAGAGAATCGTTTCAACAGATTTTCTGATGTGAACAGTTTTGCATTCAAGGTAGAGACTTGCAACAGTTTTGCATTCGGAACAGAGAAAAAATAAATGTTTATTAATTGTTCTATCATTCAGATGATAGTGCAAAAGGCAACTGATTATAGTATAAAGTATACGCCTTTCCAATAAACAGTTTCGCAGTCCTGTACGAGTTACTTCCCGTGACCAGATATCAACCCAAAACGAGGCTTCACAGGAAAGCTGAACTATCGGACTATGGCTTAAGCACATAAGGCCTAACATAATCCATTAAATTTCAGGTGTGTAATCGTCGCCGCCGGTCGAAAATAAGTTACTGGTCTGTTATTCTAGTCAGACATTTTTATTTTCACTATTTGTTTGATATTTGCATTTTTAATATTGTAAGAACATGTACCATTCTTGTTGATAGTGGGCAGTATGAAACGCGATTCGGATAAACGTGAGTATAAATGTTACGAATTTCTATACAGCATTTTCATCTTTATGTATTTTATACTTAAAATTATATTTAACTGGTATGAAATTCGCAAATTGCTAAGACTGGTAATGTACTATACTCCGGAAATCGTGACATGTCAACATTCGGTTACAGTATCTGTACGTTATACTTGTACTCATCTATTACTTGAATTCATCGTACCGTTAATGTTCAACGAACAAATAATTTTGAATTTTTGAAAACGTCACGTATACTTCACAAGCAAAAATACGGTACGATTGATTCTGTCTTGAAATTAAGAAGGATCAATAAGGTTATCTGATTGTTCGTTTACGTAAGAGTATCATTCATAGAATAAAATTCAAGGATTCTGATGCTGGCTTCTAATAAAGATGGAGATGCCGGCTTCAAATAATGATGGGAACATTTATATTAACATTAAGACTGCTAAGGTTTGAAATTCTGTCATTTCGGCGTAAACGCTCAATCGCTTGATTAAATATTTATAAAATGTTCTGCTAAGATGAGTTTCTAATTGATGTCTTATGGTTCTACTTGTCGTATTAAAGATTAATAATTCATATAACTGCTATATCAAATACTTTTGCTACCCGATTCAGTAATTAAGGATTTCGATATACTTATTAATTGGGAGGTGGAGGTACATAAAAAAGTAAACCGATCTCTATTGGTCAGTGATATCTTCTTCTTAGTAATTGACAGGGGACCCCTTGTGCGCGACAATTTGGCATTTTTATGACATGCCGCTTTCAAAATCAATCGCAGCCGGCATGTCAGTAGTTGATAAGACACGCTAAGCCGGAAACGACACTCAATTTATCCGTGGATAGAACACAGGCTGTTAGTTAAAGTCGTTTAAAGTAAACATTGGCGCGAGGAATAATGACTTTACACTTTTAGTCAAATTAGATTTGTTGTTTTATAAACTATTCTTGATAAAAAAATCATTACGCTGATGTATTATTACTAATTCAACGATATACGAGAAAATATATTTTAAAAAAGAAATTTCATGATGAAAAACGAAAGTTGTAGGTACATGTTCCCTATTACATTAATACAGCGAGCAATAATTTTTCCTGTATAGTAGTCACGTGACTGAATAGGGGAGGTAACCGAAAAATTCACCGAATTATTGGAAAGGCGAATAAAGTAGAACTATACAACTTTAAAAGGACTGACTTTTATACGTGGAACCTTTTGTAAAGCAACTTTATGCTTAACACGCTTGAACCCTTTACTCCATGGGATATAGATGTTATCCTATGGTAAAACTGTGTAAATCCAGATCAGCCAGCTTATCTTCGCCATCTTATCAGGATCTTCACTGTTTGCTTTTGTTTTTTAGTTTTTAGGTTATTTCTGAAAAAAGAAGCAACCAGTATAGATCCAGATCAAACATCACAGATTTGTCTGCTGATCTGGATCTACACTGGTCATGCAAAATATAAAACATGTGAACATTTATATGGAGTAAAGGGTAAAAAATGCTAAGAAAATGATCAGCACTTATCTTTTGAAAGATCTCTACATCACCATTAACAAGTTTTGTGTACAAGTATATTGCATGAGACACAAGGTAAAAATAGAAAAATCTGTAAAGTTATGAGGGTGAACTGTTTTTGTGGGAACAAGGCTCTGCCAAGTTCATACCAAAACAGTTTACCCGAGGTGATAGATTTTTCTTTCATTACCAAATGTCTTATGCAAGATACTTTTTCTTGCATACCTTTTTTGATTCATAACATTTGTGTATATGTATTCAAACTAAATTTTGTTTCCTTACACTGAAATATTGATGTTAATGCAAATCCTATTTTATAAATGACATCATCTTCTCGACTATATTATGTCAGACACTTGAAGATGTCACTCAGGTAGCTCATTCTACATGGTGGGTGTAGGATCAAAATTCATACACAGGTGAAAACACTGGATGACCTGACCTTGTATGCAAGAAACTGGTTTCCAATCTTAGTTTCATGGTCACACTTATTTTTTAACAGTGTTCCATTATTGATATGCCATGGCCTAACTCACCTGGTGTGGACATTTGTTTTGTAAACAAATTACTCCCCGGTGGTGCCCTCATCTGCTGTTGTTGCACTGAAAAATATTGATTGTTAAAATTACCAGTCTTCTTATTACTTGCACATTTCATGCTGGGTGCAATTCAACATTTTTACAGTGTTTGTATATCTATCAAGATGTAATTTAATGTACTAAATTGCTAATAAAAATAATAAAAAGCAAAACTATGGATAAGCTAAATGTATCATGTTGTCGTTTTTTGAGACTTGGAGAATTTTTAATTTGGTTATTCTTTAAACTGTCTTACCTTAATAAAAACATGATACAAAAAGAATTTAAGTATCTTTTTTTTGGCATTAAGTTTTCCTTATATGACACTACACATTTTATACATGCACAGCAATCATTGGAATTTTTAACATACACAGCTATGATTGTTTTATACATACACAGCTATTATTGGATTTTTAACATACTCAGCTTTGATTCTTTTTTATACATAGACAGCTAAAATTGAGAAGAGGAAAATATCCTGTTTCAGTCCAAATGTCATAAACCTTGTAAACATTGTCCTAAATAGAATAGAATGAGTATTGTGCATTGTTCAAGATTTTCCTTTTTACAATTTACATGCATGTCTCGGTTGTGAATTAAAGGATATTAAAGGCCTTACAGTGAATTTGACTGCTTTTATTCATTAATTTCTGAAAATCATGTATTTAATGACATGTATTATAAATACAAATTCACACCACGAACTATTAAATTTTGCAACTGTAATGCTGTTGGTCATTTAGAGTAAGTTTCTCAAAAACAAGACCAGGAACATACCATATACTGTACATTAACCCTTTAATGCACAGTGCCCAAGGTTATAAAACTCAGCATGGAAACCAGTCTCAAATCTCAAGGTGGCCAAGAATCTGATTGGCTAAAATGGCAACTGATCGCCATTTCAGCCAATAGATGCTTGACATTTGAGACTGATTTCCATGCTTAGTATTATAACCTTCAGCCAGGATATGGCCATTATCCATTGGCAAACAATGTATGCCATCTCATCTGGATCTACACTGTTCACAAATGAGGTAAAACCAGTATATATGGAGTAAAGATTTATTTGAAATCTTGAAGCTTCAAATTAATGCTATCCGATAAAAGGAATAAGCAAGAAAATGTAAAAGCAGTAGCAGTGTCCAACTTTATTTTGTAAAAATACCTTTACGTTTTGTCTATAAATGATGAAATAATAACTTTAGTCTAAAGAATTGCAACAGTTCTGCTTTTAAGAAGAAAAAGGATACTGACTGTCTTTTTAATTCTAAATAAATGGCCACAAACACAACATTTACATGGGTGCAAGCTGGAAATTTCCAAAAACCAGAAAAAGCTGGCTGGGAAACAGGGGCCTGTTAGGTCCAGAGAGCCAAAGGCCCATCTCCCACCCTAAAGCTCCTCAATTTTAGCACCAAGAGCTGAAAATGCCTTTTCCAGGTTTACAACATATTTGTCAGGTCACAAAAATTTTCCGCTGGATTCGATTGTCTTGGCATATCATTCACAATAAGCAACATCCAGAATATTCGGTTTTCTTAGCCAAATCTCCCATTTGTCACCCAATTTGCTGACTCAGATAGCTCCTATTCCATTTTTTATTTTAAATATCGTTTTCTATTGATTTGATATCAACATTTTTTTTCCAATGCCATTTTGACATACTCTCCATTACACAAAAATTGGATTCGTTCAATTAAGTTATATCAGATTTACATGGTTTGGAAAAATAAAATTCTAAAGGCTTCAAAAATGGAAATTCCAGCTAAAACTGGAAAACTTGCACCCATGCATTTCTAAATAATTATTATTAATCCTGAACTCACCAGTATAAGCATGTAGCTGATCAGCTGTTACACTCTGGTACCCTGGAATTGGTTGTGCACTGGTTACCGGCAGAGCATATGGCTTCTTCAATACAGTTGCTGCACTCATTAACCTTTCCTGAAGATCCTGAACTGACATTGCAGCCCATTCTTTTTTTGGAGGACCTTTAGAAGAACCTGCAGTGGGGCTTGGGGTTCCCTGGCTGTGAGCTCCCTGCAAGCCAAGGCCCGACATGCCCCCACTTCCTGTTTGGGATTGAGCCTGGCCTAGAAAAGATTTGAGCAAATTTGAGGCTGGTTGACTGTTTGGAGTGATTGAGGTTGTTGCTGGACTATACATGCTCTGACCCTGTGAGTTTTGTCTCTGCAAGGTCACCACATGAGGACTTGGTGTTTTGCCCTGAGGATTCTGGGTAATTCTTACAGCCTGAGACTGAGGTGAGGCATTGTGGGTATTCTTAACAGGCCGAGACTGTGGTGAAGTTGATTTCCTGAGAATTTCACCAGCTGGTGACACCTGCACGTATGGACCACGTGCCTGGTTCTGTGAGGTTTTTTGAATGGTTTTCCCCTGATTTAAAATTGGACTACCCTGGCTATTGTCATTTAACTGCTGTCTGATAAAATTGTCCATTAAATTTCCTGGCTGACTACTTCCTGTCTGGAAATGTTCTACCAACTGCTTCCTGGAACTACTTCCAGTGGCTGGAATGTTTTTAGACATGGCCATGCTCATTGGGCTCTGACCCGGCATTCTTGGATGATCACCACTACCTAAACCTTGCTGCTGGCTGAAACCACTTTGCTGAGCAGATGCAAAATGTTTAGCCTCGGACTGTTTCTGTTTTTCTTGTAGCACTTTAGATTGGATTCTATCATGCTCTGCTTTAAGCATTTGTATCTGCCTCTGCTTTTCTGCTTCTATTTGTTGTTGTTGAATTCTTTTCTGTTGCAGTAATGCATTATGATGTTGTTCACTTATTGATGATGCACTTTCTTGGTATTTCTGTGGTGGAGATATTTGTTTCAGAATAGCCGTCGAGTCACCACCTATAAATTTTGCAAACTGCAAATTGAATCCACTGGCACTCGATGGCGATGTGGCGGGATTTGAATTCTGTCTATTAACTACAGGTTTTGGAGGAGATTTTCCGCTAAGATGATCACTAATAGAAGCCCTTAAAATGTCAGAAATTTGATGATTCCATGAACTTTCTTTTTGTTTTGAATTGATTCCATGGATATTCATATCGCTAACGTTTATCACTGTTGGTGATGGCAGATTTCCACCCCCTTGTGAAGCACTCTTCAGAAGTGAGAGACTATTTGACACAGAGCTTCCCGAGTTGCTTGCATAATCCAGAATTGTTGGAACGATTTTCTTTGGGTTAGAAACTGGAGTACTTGTAATCTGACTGGTCACAACTGGTTTACCATTGCTATTTATAGTAACAGATGTAGCCTTCACTACAGCTGAGTTATTTTTAGGCACATTATTTGATGAGATCTTGGCTGAATTTGGAGCAGACATCACTGATGAGGTTGGAGTCTTTGAGATCGGCACTGCACCTGGGATAACTTGTACTTTCTTAATCATCATGCTCTGCTGCTTTGGTTTTTGACTGAAAATATAAAATAAGACATCATATTATTGTCTGTGTTCAAAGCTTTTGAAATGGCCTACTGATACAGGAAATTTCAGACTGGATAACACATTTATGCTGTTATACTTCTTTAGCATTAAATGAATACATTAAGTTGTGTACAACCTATAGCAACAGTTAAAATGGGGGTTACTGAGACATCTAAAAGAACTTGACTTTTTGTCTTTGCAACCTATTACAGTGTACTTAGGCCCAAGGTAATTCCCATAGATTAAATTTATTTCTGGCAATAAACTGGCAGTAGCCAATCAAGGCCCAAGATCATTTAACTGAGATTGGAGACCAGTCTCAAATCTCAAGCATCTGATTGGGTGAAATGGCAACTGGTTGCCATTTCAGCCGATCAGATGCTTGAGAC
Source organism: Corbicula japonica (assembly GCA_038501625.1). Classification (NCBI taxonomy): domain Eukaryota; kingdom Metazoa; phylum Mollusca; class Bivalvia; order Venerida; family Cyrenidae; genus Corbicula; species Corbicula japonica. Next base: position 459,003 of record JAZAYU010000214.1, read on the forward strand.
TGGTCTCCTGATTTAGTTTTATGATCTTGGGCTCAGATGCTTGAGATTTCAGAATGGTCTCCAAACTTAGTTTACAATCTTTAGCCAAAAACTTTTCTTATGTTGCTGATCAATTACTTTTTTTTATTATAAAGCGATCATTAAAAACTTAGCATTGCTTAACCCTTTACTCTATGGACAAGGCTTTTATCCAATGATTGACCAGTGTAGATCCAGATCAGCCAGCAGATCTGTGCAGTATTATCAGGATCAACACTATTTGCTTTTTAGTCAGAACAAAACTAATAAATCTAAGAGCAACTATAGCAGATCCAGTCTAGACTGCAAAGATGTGCAGGCTGATCTGGATCTCCTTTAATGGAACATGAGATAAAAGCTGTATCCATGAAACAAAGTGCTAATATTTTTTCACCCAAGCCAAGATTGTGACCAGTGTACCCCCAGATCAGATTGCAAAATTGTGATTGTTGAATTGGGTCCAAGTATGACTGTTAGGGATATAAAAAAGTATACAGTATTACCTTTGCATCATCTTTAAAGATACTTTCTCTTCATAGTTATTTCCTGTATTCTAAATATTACTAAATATCATAACATAAGCATCTTCATTTCAAAGTACTAATTGTATGATTTTTGTCATGTTCCAACTCCAAGATATACAATAGCTTTTTCAAATGAGGTACATGTAAATCAATCACAAATGCTTTCTTGGCATCAAAATCTCTGTGTATATGTCAAGCATAGCAGAAATTCTTGACTGTACTTGATTTTAATCATGTGTACTGTAAGAACTTACGGATTTGTCCATTGCATATGTCCCAATCTACTCTCCTTGTACAGAACTCTAGTTTGCATCCAGCCCTTAGGCCAGATGGGTCTCACATCTTGCTCTAGGAAGCTTTTACAGAACTCTTCAGCAGACTGGGATTTCCCTTTTGAAATGGCATACGTCTGCATCTTCACTTGGACCACATCACATAACAAACTCCTGTGGAAACAAGCAAAATGTATAAATAAACAAAGTTAGACATTCTCTGATCAAAGTGAAATAAAATGGAGTTGAGTGGAGTGGACCATTGTCAAATAGAGTTGGTAAGCAAACTGAAGTTAAGTGTGGTGAGGCATAAAGTTAATTAAGGTGGACTGATGTGGAGTGCACTGGAGCAAAAAAAAAGTTAGGTTAATATAATGGGTGAAATGTGAGAAAAGTGAATTGTAAAAGAATGAAGTAGCATTGAACCTAACAGAGTGTACCTAACTGGCAGAGTATCAAGTAGTAAAGAGCGGAATTGTATTCAGAATGTTTTAAGAGAAATACTGAATTTAACTGAATGGACTGGACATGGATGCACTCTGATCTGGGTCTACACTGTTACTCATTTAGTCAAGAGTATCAAATGTGTTAATTAATCAAGAAAACAGTTTAGATTCTTTCCAGAATGTGCAAATCTACAACTTGATTAAATCTACTTCTGATTTGTTTTCTCATGGTGTGTCACAGCAGAGTAAACAAAATGCAGTATTCGATACAGTGATATATGCAAAGCTGTCAGTGATAAGTGATGGAAGTCATGATCTAATATCTACCTGATTTCACTGTCCCAAGTGAACTTTTTTCTGGGTCCATTCTGGCGTTTCTTGGAAGCCTCTGATGGGTTGGTTTTCTCATCCTCATCACTTAGATCTGTCCCAGCATCCTCCTTCCCCATGTCTTTCTCCTTCTCTTTATCATCTTTCATTCCATCTTTGTTCCCCTCTTCAAGTCTGAAAGACAGAAAACGTTCTCCAGTACAATTTTAGAAATTGGTATTGTTAACAATTTACAACTACAAATTCACTTCATTTGGGGTACTTCTTATGTCTGTTTTGGTTTCCATCTGTCTTCTTTTAAGAACCATTCTTCATGAGAAAAACAAACTTAATTATGCCCCATCACAAAGTTCCTGGATACAACCAGGCTTGCATAATGACTGGAATACATGGACATCAGCATGTGTGTTCCATCTGAAATCATGTGTTTTAATGCCTGGTTTGTTCATGTAAATACCATTCCAGTTTCACACCATTTTTATCCCAGTGTGAAGGTTATTGTTGGACAAAACTGTACAGAATAAACCACATACTACATGATTGTACCTTCCAAAATCAAGTGACATCATAAGCACACAAATGCTATAATAAATGAATTTCTTTTTGTTTTTTAACCATTCACTCAGTTTAACAAAGTATAAATAACCCCACAGCGGACTCTCAAACCGTTTTACCCTATCCTCCATAGATACACCTTTATTGCATTAGCAAACAGTTTAGATCCAGATCAGCCGGCACATCCATGCCATCTGATCAGGATCTAAACTATTCGCTTTTGGTTTGTTTGGTTATTTCTGACCAAATTGCGGCCAGTGCAGATCCGGATCAGACGGCAAGGATGTGCCGGCTGATATGGATCTACACTGGTCACACATGCATAAAAATGTGTTTATATGGAAGAAAGGGTTAACTGTAGGAAAGTACAAAGAATCTCATTTAATATTGATCTGTGCTGAAGATTATAAAACTGAGAATTGAAACAAGTCTCAAATCTCAAGACCAGTTGCCATTTCAGCCAATCAGATCCATGAGATTTGAGACTGGTTTCCTTCTCAGTTTCATAATCTTGGAGCCTGAATGTTGAAATGCTAAAGTTACAGATAAAATATCTCATCCCTCAGGATAAATGTTACATATGTTACCTCATCAGAGACACAGTACCAGAATTATGTAACAGTTTTCCCACTGGGTGAAATTTTTCATTTTTACTAGCAGCAGATTTTAGAGCTTTCACTTATGTTAGTAATCTACTGCCCTTGTTATAGCTTTACAGACATGCACTTACTTTTCCTGGGCAGCTTTCTTACACTCCTCATCAAACTTTACTTGTAATGCTGGCATCATTCGATTCACAGCTGAAACAACACAAATTTACATATTTGTAATTTACTGACTTTTTTTGCAATTTGCAAGCCTTTTTTGTGTCAACTTGTGTTCTCAATTTAAAAATAAATATGAGCTAAGACAGACATGAAAACAAGCACTGTTAGATTGAAACATTGATGCCATTTTGTGAATCTAGTTAAAATTTGGGGAGATATCGGTAGGAAAAAGTATTATCATGTATATGGTACACAGTAAAATGTATTCATGATGTATGTGGCACATAGGAAAAAAGTATCTTACATGTATGTGACATGTATGAAAATGAATCTATCATGTATGTGGTAAGTAGGAAAACATATCTAACATGTATTTAGTACATAAAACAAAGTATCTATCATGTATGCAGTACATAAGAAAAACATCTTTCATGTGTGTGTGTGGATGGTAAGACAATGTATCAATTATGTATTCAGTACACAGGGATAAGATTTATGTATACATGAATTAGCATAGTTTAATCATGGAAAAATCCATCCATTGGTTACTAGGAAGAACTCTGTTTTTCATATATAGAATTTAATACCCTTAAATTTGTGTTTATACCCGTATCTGCCAATAAAGAGACACTTTAGGTCTTTTGTTAAATATGAATGTAGACCTTGATTAGCAAATTTTATCACCAAAAAACTTTATAAATTTAGGTAATTCAGTTTTTCATCTTCTGCAGAATTGTTAATAGGTCTTCCAAATCTACCTTGTTTCAGCTTTTCAAGAGGTCCTTTGATTTTATCCTCCAATTCTTTAACTCGTAACAATTTTGCTCGTTTGAGAAGAGTGTCCTTGCTGCATGGTAAGTATGCTGCTAAATGTCCAAACATCAAAGACCTGTTTCCTACAGTCATCTGCTTGGAGGCCATCTCTACTCTGTAAATAAAAATATGTTATATTACAAATACATCACTTTGGGCATCTATATATTCTATTTTTTCTTTCATTTTCTCAATGCATTTTCTATATATTTTAAAAATGTCTCAGTTTATTTTTCTATTCTTTTAAACACTTTCTCAACTAGTCAACCACCACTCATGAAGGAGCCACTCTGGTCTCTGTAATATGCGTAGCATTAGTTTTTAGTATAAGCAAAGCCGCTTCTCTTGGTTGCAAACCTTTTGCTATAGATGCTTTATACCTTTAGCCATGATTATAGTGAAATATGTGCACATCTGTGCCATAACTTTCAAATTAATAAGTTATAGTACAGGGAGCTAATCAATACTAAAGCACGTAATTTGTTATCACAAAATAGATATCTCATTATTATAGACAACTGTTGCATATGGTACAGAAGCTCTGCCTCATGATGTCATCACTTACTCCAGTACATGCAAGGGTTGTTTTCTTGCACATCCAAATATTGAAAAAAAATTAAATTTTAGAACAATTACTAAACATTAATTCAATAACTTGCAAAGAGTTTCATATTTGTAACATTGCTATCATGTGCATATTACATCATCAAGGTAATTTTGTGACAATATTGAGCAGTTCTTTCTCCCATGAAAACATCTCAAAATAGTAATTTGATTTTAACTTCAATTTTTTCTTAATCTGTAGTACCATAGTTATGTTTGTCACACGAGGTCTGGCCAAATACACTGATAATATTAAATTCAAAGCCACTTACTGTAACAGCAGTTTGTTTACATCCTCTGTGAAGAACTTGCATTTTCCTTCACTGGATTTCTTTGCAAACTACAACAACAAATTGTTAATATGAGAGGCATCACCAGAAAAAGGTCATTTGAAAATATCATTTGTAATATTGAAGCTGCTTATTCACAGTTCAGGATGAAATACTTAAATATCTCAGGGCTGAAGGTTATAAAGCTGAGCAAGGAAACCAGTCTCAAATCTCAAGCATCTGATTGGCTGAAATGGCGACTGGTCGCCATTTCAGCCAATCAGATGCTTGAGATTTGAGACTGGTTTCCATGCTCAGTTTTATAACCTTGGGCACAGTTGTGGTTAATATTAATTGTAACACTATATTAATGCCTATCAATGACTGAAAATGAGTGAATTTCCCAGAAATTTAAGACTGATTAGCTCATGTTAGGATAAGGTGTGATTGAATTTTACTGCATTGGTAAAGCTATAACACTGCTGGCTTTAAATATATTCATGAGTACATGTATGTTGAATGTGTAAGCATTGTGCAAGTATCACAATTACTTTGTTATCAGGTCTTCTACAGTTTAAATCATTACCGGTTATTACAGGTTATACACTGTTTGCTTAAAGCTTACATCTGACAAGAAGCCAACAGTGTAAAACCAGATCAGACTGCACTTCTGTGCCAGCTTATCTGGATCTACAGTGGCCTATGTGTGTTCACAGAGTAAAAACTTAAAGGCATTTCTTTAACATTCATAGAAGTTAAATGTCTAAAATTGAACCATCAATTTCATCCAGTTTGCTAACAAGGTTTTTTTTTTATAAACTGTACATATTTGTGCAGCAAAAGCTGAAATTAAACAATGGTTGTTTGCTCAAAGTATCTATGTTGCTGTCTTTAACACAAGACCCTTAATGTCACCTATTTGTCTCTTACCATAACCATTCTTAATTGAATGGTTTATAGAAGTTGCGTTTCTAATTTCTTTCAGTATATAATACAAACCATGAAGCTTAAATATCATTGGTGGGAATAATATAGATGAATGAGTCCTTAATAAATTGTACTCCATGCAAATGACATTCATCTCGCGTTTGCCATCAATTTAGTTCCAGATCAGCCTGCACATCCTTGTTGTCTGGTCTCAATCTACCCTTGTCACTTCTAGATTCATTAGATTTTATTTGATCAAGAAGCAAACAGTGCAGATTCCATATCCAAGTGCATGAATTTGCAGGTTTATCTGAATCTACACTAGTAGACCATTGGATTGGAGCCATATCCCATGGAGTAAATGGTTCATATTTCTTGCATACCGGATAAGTATTTCCGCGTGATTTACCGGGGAAAGAAAATCTTATCTTTTCCCTAGGGAAAAGATAACGTTCGCGTGCTACACGAGTGACGTCACGTCTTCAAGTATCTGACGTAATTTATTCAAGTTAGTGACGTCATTTAGAAAATAAGGTTTACGCTAACGTCAATATTTCAGCGTAAGAAAACAAAAGTTGGATTGTATACATGTACACAAATGTTATGAACAATAAAAGGTATGCAAGAAAAAGTATCTTGCATGGGACATTCGGTAAAGATAGAAAAATCTGTCACCTCGGGTGAACTGTTTTGGCGGGAACTCGGCAGAGCCTCGTTCCCGCAAAACAGTTCCCCCTCGGTGACAGATTTTTCCATCTTCACCTCACACTCATGCAAGATACTTATAATCACACTCCATCCCCAATACTTTCCTCAGTAACAAGAATAGACAGGAATTTTAACCTACATCTTTTAGCTGCTGAATCTTTTCCTCCATTCCTTGCGGCAGATTTGGCGGCAGCTTTGGAATACTCTCCGGATCAATGTCCCTCTTGGGCGTAGATTCTTCAAACTCCCCTTGACTGACCGAGTCACTATTGGCTGCCATGGCAACCACTGAATCTATCACCATGGAGATATTGGATTTCATCTGGTTTTTTGCCCCTTCCCCGTCTTCATAATCAGGACTGTGGATGCCGTTCTCTCGAGCTACTCCGTTCAGGTTTGGAGAAGTGGATTTGATAAGAGCACTAACATTTGGTGACTTTCCACTAAAACATAATGATGATTTTCAAAATATTTGCATATCCTATCACCTGTGCACAGAATATTGCACATCATATATACATAATATTGCACATTTTAAATATTTATAAATGCTTGTAAATATAGTACTAAACATGTGTTTTAAACATGTGACAGTGCGTGAATGGTTGTACTTAAATTGCCACTGTTCACTTATTTATAATCAGAACCTTATTTTATATTCTTCTGAAAACATAGAAGTGTATCAGTACAACCAAGTTGCCAAATTCTACAGCCCTATATTATAGCATTATTGCTGGATAAGACAATACCTGGTTAGATGAGAACCATCAAGCTTTCACAAAGCTTTTTAACTGTTACACTGCTGATCACCCATTATTTTTAATTTCAAACAATTCTTGCTACCATAATTTTTAAACGATTCAAGATAAATTCCTACCTATAAAGGGTATATGTTAACAATATCAACTACCTTCAATCTGATTATCTGAAAACTCTCATAACTGATACGTTAAAAATTAGCACCTTTCCTTCCACCAAACACATGTTCTTAAAACTGGAACAGTCCAAAACCAACTTACTCTTTATTTTTATCCAGCAGTTTTGGTTTCTTGAAGCCTTTCTCTCCAGGAGCAATAATCTTTTTCTTCTTCTTCGGTTTAGCCTCTCCATCAGCAGATAATGTATCTTTGATCTTCTTTTTCTGTTTATAAACAAAACAGGTACATCATATTTACATATGTCATGAATTAACAACCCGCTCATTATTAGACAAGTCCCTTATTCAGCTATGTACACTCAAGTTAACCCTTTATCCAATGTATATGACTTTTACTGCATGTGTGAACTGTGTAGATCCAGATCAGCCAGCACATCTGTGTCACCTGATCAGGATCTGCACTGTTTGCTTTTTGGTCAGAAATAACCTAATAAATAAAAAAGCGAACACTGTAGATCCTGATCAGATGTGCCGGCTGATCTGGCTCTACACTGTTAAGACAGTCCTCACAACCAGCTATGTACACTCGGCAGTTAGACAGGCAAACTTAATATAACTGCCTTAACCCTTTCCTCCATAAATACGCATTTTTATGCATGTGCGACCAGTGTAGATCCAGATCAGCCGGCACATCCTTGCCGTCTGATTAGGATCTGCACTAGTCGCATTTTGGACAGAAATAACCTAACAAATAAAAATGCCAACAGTTTAGATCCTGATCAGACGGCACGGATGTGCTGGCTGATCTGAATCTAAACTGTTTGCCCATGCAATAATGGTGTGTCTGTGGAGGAAAGGGTTAAACACTAAACAAGAATGTAATGATCAAGTCATCTATAACCCTTTATTCCATGGATGTGGCTTATATCTCATGTACATCCAGTGTAGATCCAGATCAGCCGATAAATCCAACCAGTCTGATTACAATATACACTGTTCTCTTTTAGATTCATCAAATTATTTCTGACCAAGAAGCACACAGAGTAGATCCTGATCAGACAGCATGATTTAGCCTTGCCAGTGGCAATATGATTTAAAATATCACTTCATGTAATTGAATTTGACTTTTTCTTTTCTCTCCAAAAGCAAAAATTGTTTTTAAGCAAGTTATACATGTTTTAGAGTCAAAAGCATTAAACTGTATTAAAATCAATGGAAGTAACAATATCAAAGGACAGTAGCTTGTCAGGCTGATCTGGATCTACCCTGTCAAACATGGCATACAAGTCATATCCATGGAGTAAAATGTTCAATAAAACAGACAGGGTGTTGCTCTGTTATTTGCACCAAGTTTATCTGTAGCAGTTTCACAATTCATTTTTTTTCACTAATTTTCAGCTTTACCAAAAATAATCTTTCCTAACCAGCACAAACAAGACCAAAATAAAGCTTCATCTTACTAAGTCATCAATTGTTAACAGTAAGAAAAACTTGGAACAAACTCATGTAAAAGAATTTCTACACCAAACAAGCAATATTGTTTTTCCTCACACTTGTAAACTTAGATAAATGTCTGTTTAACCCTTTCTTTGATATATATGCATTTTTACGCGAAATAGCGAACAGTTTAGATCCTGATCAGACAGCACAGATGTGCCAGCTGATCTGGATCTAAACTGTTCGCCCTAGCAATAAAGGTGTATCTATACAGGAAAGGGTTAAGGTGTCTCTATAGGTCTGAGACTCGAAGGATTAACAAATAAAATTGCTACACAATTATTGTCTTTATCTATTTACCAGAACCAGGGGTCCAAGAATATGAAGGATTTACTTATTTATGATGTCAGTACATTATACACTAATCAATATTTATGCATTTACCTTGACTGGTTCACCTTGAGAATCTTCATCAGATGATATTCTCTGAAAACACACAGACAGATCATGTATTATGTCGCTGTGACTGATTAAAGGATATGAAATGAGCAAGAATATCACACTACTACTTCTTCTCACATCTGATAATAAAACAAATTAAAATCAATACTATTGTATTGTGAAGCTGTAGCATCTCTTACAAAAGATTTACAGGCCAATGCCCAAGATCATAAAACAAAATCTGGAGACCAGTCTCAAATTTTGAGCATCTGACCAGTCTCATTTTAGCCAATCAGGGTCTCAAATCTAAGTTTTATGATCTTGAGCCCTGTGCCCAAGATCATAAATCTAAATCTGGAGATCAGTCTCAAATCTCAAGCATCTGATTGGCTGAAATGGCGACCAGTCGCCATTTCAGCCAATCAGATCCTCGAGATTTGAGACTGATCTCCAGATTTAGTTTTATGATCTTGGGCCCTTTACTCCACGGGATACTACTAATATTCCATTATGTGCCTGTGTTGATCCAGACCAGCCTACACAACCATGCATTCTGACCAGGATCTACACTGTTCCCATTTGTATTTATTAAGATGGCTATTGAATTACAAGCAAACTGTATACAAAGGTAAAAAATGGCATATATGCTGTATCCACGGACCCTCAACTTGTTAAATAATTAAAGTAAATAGACTTGCCACTCATTAATACTGCGTCTGCCTATTTATAGTGACAAGGTGTATTTTGCAGGAATATAATTATTGCCTAAACAGCAAAGTTTGAAAAAGGATAACGACTCATTGATGACAACACTCAAAAACAGTGACACATAACAATATGGGTAACTAAAATGAGATGTGTTACCCTCTTCTTTTTAATCTTCACAGGCAGCGGCGACCTGAATTCGTCTTCTGAGTCAGACATTTCTTTGAGCTCTAGCGATCCTGAGTTGATATAAAATCCGCCAAGTTTAGTTGTGTGAGTCTCTGGCAACACTTCATCATACTGAAATCAAATTTGTGTTTTGTTATCCCTTTACACCATATATATATACCTTTTGACGTGTGTGCAACCATTGTAGATCCAGATCAGCTGGCACATCTGTGCCATCTGACCAGGACCTTCACTGTTCACTTTTTGATCAGAAATAATGTAAATAAACCGAAAAGCAAGCAGTGCAGATCTTAATCAGATGGCAAGGATGGGCCAGCTGATATAAATCACGATGATTGCCCATGCTGTAAGGGAATATATATATATGGAGGAACCGGTGTTTTAATTCAGCAAAACATTATTATACCAGCAGCTTATATTAACACTTTGTCCTGTGCAATATGGCTTTTATCCCATCAGCTACCAACGGAGGTTCAGATTAGCCTGCACATCCATGCATTCTGATCAGGCTCTACACTTGGCACCTTTACATTTTTTTTATTTCTGAGCAAGAGGCAAGCAGTGTAGATCATAATCACACTGCACTAATATGCATGCTGATCTGAATCTACACTTTTCACAAAAGATAAAAGCATTATCCCTGATATAAGGGGTTAATATATGGCACAAAAATATGTACAAGTATTGTTCAGTTAATTAAGTAGCTGAGATATAGCAATGAAAGTTAAAATCCCAGGTAAATTAACCCTTAAAATCATTCATACTTCTCCTCAGACAAAATATCTCAACCCTAAGGGCTTCCTACAGCATTAATCTCTTTCCACATTATCACCCGGACATCTCAGAAGAAATTTCTTCAAGCAATGCTTAAGATTGTTTTATACTTGTACAGAACAAGCTGTGTAACAGCTATTCTATTGTAACTTAAATTCTAATAAGATTACCTTGTTATTGATTAACATATTGTAAGTGGTGGTAGGCATATTCTCACTATATTCACTCACTAAATGTGACCAAGAGACTTACGTAGTTTGGGTCCTATGTATTATGTATCATAAATTATTGAACGATGTATTATATTTTCATATATGTATTAAAATCTGCAACCTGTCGCAAAACATTCAATTAAGGTTGATAAAACAACACCCTGTAGGTTTACTTTACAGTTTGATGAGTTTTAAGTGAGCAATATTGCATGAATATTAACCTTCTGGCTTCTTATTTTGTTTAAGGATGCAAGTCATAAATATATGTAGATATGAAGATGTATATATACATTTTATGACAACTGATGGGAAAAGTTTAAGTGAAAACTTGAAGAAATATTGAGAGGTGGAGGAGGTGGCAAGTGGGAAAGTGTGCTGTGGGTGATTTATACTATTTTACAAATAAAAAAAAAGTGAAGTTTGTAAACAAATGAATTTAAAGATAAACCAAGTGCTTACAAGTGAGTAGAATAGCTAGACATAAATTCTTGAAACAGCCAAGCTGAATATCTAGAAATCTGGCCCCATGGTTATAAAACTTTTTCATGCTCGACTCAATTTGAGCATGAAAATTTGATGGCTTCGTTTTTGTTCATTATATAAAATAAAACATTTTAAACTAAAAATATCACAAAATTGCTCTCAACAACAACTGTTGAACAGATAGTCATTCCTTATTTATGAAGACTGTTTATGTCCTAGACATTTTAAGTGTGACCACAGAATTGAGTTGAGCATGAAAAAAGTTTTATAATCATGGGGCCTGATATATTATATGCAAAACTATCTTAGCATGCTAACCATGAAAGAAAAAAATCTGACTCCTGATCAACTCTTTTTGCATGTTAACTCTTTAGAGCAAAGTAACTGTTACAGCCATAAAATAGTTCCCCCTAAATGTATTTTCCAGATCAACATCTGAAAGATATTTCTGTTCCACTTTTAATATATATCCTGAAGGGTTCAGTACCTGACCCTGACTGCAATCATCAAGTTTTAAAATAATGCTCTTGAATAGTAAACTATCTGTTTCATACTGCTTCAGAGTTGTCTATGAAGGTGTCGCTTTCATCATAGCCGTCACCCAGTGCCTGAAGGTAGTAGTCATCCTGCCATTTCTTCTTCTTTTTCTTACCCTCGCCCGGTTTCTGCGACATAAAATTATACATCATTGACTTTGGTTTCACCAACTGTTATCCCTTTCCTCCATATATACAAATTTTATCGCACGAGAAAACGGTGTAGATCCTAATCAGCTGGCACATCCTTGCCATGTGATCAGTATCTGCACTTTTCACTTTTTTATTTATTTGCTTATTTCTTACCAAATAGCAAACAGTGCAGATCCTGGTCAGATGGCACAGACATGCCAGCTGATCTAGATCTACACTGATTGCATATGCGATAAAAGGCATATACATGGTTCTTTGGATGAAAGGGTTATAAACAGAAATTTAAACATTAGATGTTATTATTTATGGCATTTGTCAGCATTTGTAGCTCAGTAAGCAAATGACAGACTAAAGTTTTACTGCTAACAACAATTTTCTCAGCCATGTACGAATATGACCTTGTTGTTTTCTTTATTTAAATCATTTGGCAAAGTTTATTTTGAATAATTTCCCATAAATTATATACAAGCAAAATACAACTTTTGTCAGATTTATGCCAAAACAAACTGCCATATAAAGTTTCAACCTGGCCTGAAGGTTATAAAGCTGAGATTGGAAACCAGTCTCAAATCTCAAGCATCTGATTGGCTGAAATGGCGACCGGTCGCCATTTCAGCCAATAAGATGCTTGAGATTTGAGACTGGTTTCCAATCTCAGCTTTATAACCTTGGGCACTGGTATCTCTGGTTTAACAATCAAAAAACATGGGACTTGTGTGATAATGGTCTACAGCACCAAACACTGTAACTTATTTCATACAAATAAACACTAAGGCTAGAATCCCAGCTGAGGCTGTATGTTTCTCAATGGAGGCTGAACTTAATATCTCATGAAGCACATGCTTAGTTTAGCCAGATCAACCCATGTGTTTGTAATGTTGTGTAATACAATGAAGAATCTCCAGCATGTGTTGATTTCACACACTACATTGAATGTCATCAAACATAAAGCAGCAAATGGGTTAGCTACCTTTGATGTTCAGCATTTAGGGAGTGTCCAAATAATCAGAACTTTCAAAATTATTTTTAGTGACATGGTATGTTCCAATGCTTTTAGGCCAGTTCTAGAGAATCTAGACTTAATGTCCCCATTCCTACTCCATAGTCACTCCTACAATTTGCAAAATTTTCAGGTGTTTACCAATCATATAAACCATTAATATCACAAGCATTTGGCAATATATTAGGCAATAGAAAAATAATTCCTAGATTCTCATCATCGCCCGCCCCTTGAAAATCACTCCGCCTGAACGTTTTTTATTTTGAAAAAAAAAATGCGTACATCAAAATTAACATTACTTGTACGAATCAGTAGAGCACGAAAACGCAGTATGAAACATTTAAGTGTGAAGCAGCAATTCATAGTCGGCTAGACACTTATTTATATTTGCACTACACAAGCATCAATAGAAACAGTCAGAATGATGAATAAAAAAATAAAACCCACCCACCCGCCCCATTTTTCCCAAAATTTGGATGAGAATCTAGGAATTAATTTTCTATTGCCTTAAGAGGACTGGCATAAACCATTCACACCAGAGATTTTTACCACAAACTGGTTTTCCAGCAATTAGCACTCACATTGTACTTTTCTTCAAAAGCTCTGGCGATTGCGGCAAGTTTTTCCGGATCATCATCCCCGAATGGATCATCTGGATTCGACTGAACAGATAGAGATTTATTTACAGCTCCCTGAAATATAATTATAATATCAGAAATGTGTTCACGTTTTCATACAAATGCTAACATCTAAAATCTAACTAACACCCCAGTTACACAGAGCCATCGGTGAGTGATCGGTGAGTTTTTCAGCCAAATTATGGAGTAAACCGATGACAACGTATTAAACACCGATATCACCTTTTTGTCACCCGTTTGCCACCGATCAACTGCTCTTAGAAAAGATAAGTTCTGTCAGTGAAAAATAACCGATTGGGATTTTTGAACATGTTTAAAATTCTCGATCGGTGAAAATATTTTACAAATAACCGATCGACAGCCTATCTACAACCGCTGTCAACGATCGACAACCTCTCTACATACGATATCGCCGATGGGCCACCGATAAGCAACCGATCAACTAATACCTACCACCCATAGAAAAAATGATGAGAATTAAAGCGTAGGATTTTGTCGGTTTTGATCGGTGGTTAATAGGGAATCAATCTGTGACCAATCGACTGCTGCCGTCATGTCATAGGTGATGTTTTTCGGTAAACTGAAAAAGTCATCGGTTCTCATCACTTAAACATACTTTTTTAATGAAAAGAACCGATGGTAACCTATATCACGAGATATGCAAGCTCTTTATCACCGATGTCAACAATCAAACAAAGATAACCAATTATGAATCACCGGCCATATCTGACGGAAAGTGTTGAACCACTGATGATAAGCTATTAAACACCGATTTATCAGTGTTACGCCCGATTTAGCTCCGATTAACAAACGACAAAAAACGAATAGTATTTCAGCATTTTTACCGATGAAATCATCCTTATCACCGACCCATTCCCGTTTGAGTTGGTTTTGGTCTCCTACCAGCAACCTATGAAATATTTATTTAGCCGATTGAACACTTGTCCATCACCGATGGCCGGTTACACAGAAAACCTCACGCATGGCAACCGACCAAAACAGCAAGTAACTTAAAATAAAATAACATATTGGGCACCGACCGTCTGTGTAACTGGGGCCTAAGGTCTTTAATTAAGTAAGAGGATGCTACATCACATTTGTGACCAGTGTGACACAGATTTGCCTGCAGATTTGTGGCCAACACTGTTTTACTATCTGACAATAAATTTCTAGAACAAATTAATAAATTGGTCCATATTAAAGAACACAAATTTATTAAGTTTAGAGTTAATAGTTTATTTATTACAAATAGTTCAACTTGTCCAAAAAGATTACATGTACATAATATTATTCAAATACCCTTTTTAACACCGGTCACTGAAATAATTGGTTTAACAAGACTACAAGGCTGAAATTCGGTCCACAGGAAGGCAATTTTGCTGGCCATAAAATAATAAATTGGTATCTTATCCAGATTAGCAAAATAATTTTCATAAAAATATGCAAGGTTTTGGCTTAAAACAAGGAAGAATTTAATGTTCATATGACATAAAGAGATGAACCAAATTGCACAGAAATCATTTGAATGTTAACCTGAATATAATGGACTCACCAGTCTTTAAATTTATATAAATTATTCAAAGGAGTGTTTTACAGATAACTGAATATTAAACAGAATAAAACCTGATCAGACTGTGTAGATTAGTGACTGATCACAGAGATCTGGGTCTACACTGGTTGTAACTGTGATATATCCTGTGATTAGCACTCACTCAAAATCAGGGTCACTTTGCAGGTGTCTTCAGGAAGGTATTCAGTTGTTGGTATAATGCCAAACAGTTTAAAATTGCTCTGGTAATTTATTACTAATTTATCAATTTATCACTCAATTCTGAATGATGAAAAACAGTTTTTATTTAAATGCATGTTCACCTATCAACTACAAGTCTTAAAATGAAGTACTGGTATATTTTATCTTTATTTATGAGCCAAACAGATTTTAGTGTGGATCAGCTAAGTTGTAGGTTTAACATTAAGCCTTTCAAATTTTTATTTTTGTCATTCTGCCCATTCTCTGGAGGGCATGTTTCTGGGTGTGGACAAATTAGCTGTTTTATTTGGATTTTTTTATTTGTATAGTCCACATAAATGTTATGCAGAAACAGTACTGAGATTTGGGTTAACGAAGTCAGTTTTTTTAAGGTTACATGCTGTAACAAAGATCTTTATAAGCATCATCCGGACGGGATATCAGATTCATTGGGGCAGTCTTAGGGTAGTTACATGATATTTTAAAACCTTTCTGGTCAAAATTCATTAAATTTAATACTTCTGTCCAAAAAGAAGGTTTAAGCAACCACATTGAACCCGCTCTGGGTCTGCCCAGATCTCAAGCCCACTGAAACTGGTCAACAATGCAACCACCAGGAAGTGAAAACCCAAGACTGAGAAAGTTGTGGCCAAATTGTTGGTACAGGAATATCAGAGAAGTGATTGGTTATGGCTTGCAGTCGGTACACCAGTGAAGATGAAGTTGATAAATCCATGCCTGGACCAATGAAGGTTTGTGTTCAAATGAGGTTAAGCTGAAATCTTCTGGAAAATTATTAAACAGTCATTTTTTCACACAATTGAAACAATTTAATTTGTCTGTCCGACTCAAAAGTGATGCTTATTGCCTCACAAATAAATCATCAACATTATCATTATAATTTTTCTAATGACAACCCCTCCACAGGCAATTACTCCCAGGATCCTGGCCTTACCTATGTCTGCCTAACTCCTATGCTTAACTCCGAGTCGGATGCAATATTTCCAGAAAGGAGGTTCATTCTAATTATTCTTTCGGTAGTTACATGATAATTTTCGATGTTCTCATCAAAATCCTCAAGAAAATTTAATAATGCTACTCAAAGGGAGGTTGGAGCTAACCCTCATAGCTCCACTGGATCCGCCCCTGTTAACCCTGCCACTAAATCCCAACCCTAAACGACAATACAGCTGCTATTTAAAAACGTATGTAGATCTAGCGCACAATTAGGAAGAAATAGAAACCCTACATTTTATCAATTTCATTTTACAAAAAAATATATATTTATATTTGAATATAAATTAATTTCTGCTTAATCTCTGCCAAAAGCAATAAACTTGCCTTCCTCCAAAAGACGCGAGAGAAATATGTTTAGTAACAGCCATACAATACAAAGCGCGCACCGCCCCCGTTCTGTCACTGTAATACACAATAGATACACTACTGCACTACGCCGCTCTAGTTTACAACGCTATAAATAGCTCTGACCTAGTAAATTGTGATACACAGCGACGTCTTCTCTCAATCAGTAATCGATATTAATCAATTATCTTTCAAATCATGCGCGACGATGTAAGTAAGGGTCCTCAAAGACAAGCCGCCAGTAATTAACGCTTTTACCGATACCTGTTTCCAAAAATAGTAACATATCTATACTATCTCAGCACCAGTCCCGCGCGCCTGCGCATTGACCATAGTAATGTGCAGACGACAATTAACCGGAACTTTAAACATTCATTTTCTCATCATTAAACATTATTTAACCAAAAATTAAAAAAAAAATCCCTAAACTGCATCTTCGTCACCCCCTAATAAATTCCTATTCAATTTTTCCTTATAACAGACAAACTTGCTTTCCACAGACTATCATCGTACGCGAACTAAGCGCACTGAAAATGTTCCTGGGCTTTGCTTTAATTTCTGTTTGCCAATTTGACCTTGTATTTGGTAGATTGTATTTCCGGATGACCAAACAAAGAATTGCTTTCAAGTTTTTTTTTATCTGATAATCGCATTACAAAACACCGGCATATAAATATTTTGCAACATTTTTGCGCTCCTTCGTTTTTGCAACTTCTGAAGTTCGCTGTGTTGTACAGCGAGATTTCCCTGTGTTAGTACCCCAAATAATACATGAATGTTACACACATGTACACAACGTGTAGTTAGACTAACTAGTGATCATGGCAAGTCAAGTAAACGACATACATTATACAAACAAATGTTATCAAAATCATACAAAAATATTGTATATTAAGTATATGGCCACATAGAGTCAGAAAAACAAAGACCATCTTCTAAGCGATACCCCCAGCAAACTGCCTGTCATTTGTGAGATTTCAGCTTGGACAACGTTTGCAAGAAAGGGTCAAATCCTACGGACATTGTAGAAATGATCTAAATAACCAAAATGGCGGTAGCCTTCTTTTATTTCTAACAAACAGTGTACAAACTTGCGTTAGATAATTTAGACCATAAACTTCTTATAGTTTGTTAAAAGTTGGAAACAGTGAAATAACGAACCGAAGGGAATTCCCACTTTGATATTAATTTGTGGGTTAAAAATCAATGGAAAAACATTTGGTATGGATCGAAACTTCAAGAAAATTCAAAATCACACGAGATTCGACAAATTACATTACTTACCGGTATTGTTTTTATTAAGTCCGAGTAGAAAAACTCTGGGCATGTAGCGTCAGAAGGGTCTGGGATCTTCAACTCAAGGCGATGTGTTTTGGCGATGGCGCTTT
>JAZAYU010000214.1:477679-511955 GCA_038501625.1 Corbicula japonica
TTTTCTTTTCGGGTTTTTCAGTTGGTCCCAGTGTTGTAAATGGGAGTCTTTTAGGTCCCTCCATATTTGATCTTCTGTCACTTCCATTTATCCCAAAGATATTCACTAATCTGAGGTTTCTCAAATGAATCGAAACAGTAAATTCACAGCCATAGTGAGGCTGTGACGTCATACACGGTATGAACTTTCAACTTGGATGATTCTACTTTGGAGGTCATAAACTTACGAAGGGAAGTAGGCGATATAGTTAGTGCAGTTTGAATCAGTCTTCAAATATAAGTATGAGAATCAAATTTACTTTTTGTAACTTGACTTAACAGTAATTAAAGATATACATTATTTGCTTCATTTTCGAGTATTCTCCGAAAAGGGAAATAGTACATATACTATAACCTCCCTTGAACTAAATGTCAATAGTCGGGAATGTCCGCTGTTGGGAAAACCCAAACAAATATGTGTCACGTGTGCGTAAAGGCGGGGAAATCAAACAGATGAGTGGCACACTTGAAGTACGATACGATGTATGGCGACTTTGTGTGGTGAGCTAGAAACTGAGGAAGATCAAATGTATTCCTTTGCTTAGAATATTTCAGACACGGACTTGCACCTGGAATAAAGCTACACGCCTAGCGCAAAAGCGTACATTTTCCAAAGATGAACACTGGACTCGACCACTGCCATTTCGCGACCGTCTGAGATCTGAGCGCGGGATGAAATTTCCATCTTTGTATGTTACTTCTTGGGTAGCCAAACGCCATTTCCATCCCAGGTGCGGCTAAAATAAATATTAATGCGGATAGACCATGGCTTAAGATAGGCCTATGGGAAGATTCCGCATCGGTACAGGGCTGGTGTTAGTCATGATTTACTGACAGCAAGTCCGTTCGCAAGATGATGCAACGGTGCGATCGGACTCTACATCCCGGACCCCTGTAATATGTCTCTCAAATAATGTAATGCCGCCTTCCCCCCCCCCCCCCCGCCCCCGCGGTTTAATGTGCACCTATTTTCGACAAAATTCATGACCAAAATATAACATATGCACCCAAAAAAGTCTTATGAAAGAAAGGATATAATAACTGCAAGGTTTTCGTCTGTCTGTCTTAAAATGGCATTGTCTGTTGTTAATCAACTCCGGCGTTCATTCCTCAAAACAATAAAATTTAATCCATTTTGACGAAAGTTTACCTGAACTCGGATATTCAGGTGACATTGTCCAGTGTAAGCCAGTGGCAACACTCGCTGTTATTTCACCGCCGACGATGGAATTGGAGGCACAGTTTTCGCCATTTTTAAAAACATGCAATTTATTAATGAATTCATAATGTTATTCTGTACAATTTTTTTTATAAATAGTTAAGACATTATGTGGGCTTTTTTACCCCTAAATTTTAAATGACTTTTTTATTTCGAAGAAATGATCATTTGTTTTCGAAGTAATAAGATCAAACTGACCAAATTTGACCAGATGCGGGGCAAGTTTGGCTACCCCCTGGGGCATCTTGGGCATTTGGAAAGATTTTTTTTAAATTATTTTTCTTAGACTGAAAAATATAAGAGACACCATGTACAAATAGGTAGGTTTAATAATCAATTTTTATTAATAATGTTTTTAAACATGTTTTAGATATATACCTTTTTGTGTAATGTACGTATGTAAATCAATGTGGGTGCGTGTATATAGTGTGTACGAGCACAGGAACTTAAATTTTTATCAGAAAACATCAAGACACCACATATACCACGTTTCACCCTATATGCCTATATTTTTAGATAGGCATATATGGTAAAATGGCATTTATTTCCGTTTCGAATAATACGAACTTGACGGTAATTGTCAGTGTGGAGGAAAAAGGTGCATGTATCTCGTGCGATAAGGCTATGTAAAGGATAGACAATGAGTGGAGTGGTCTATGAAAAATAGACGCTCGCTGCGCTCGCGTCTATTTTTAATAGCCACTCCACGAGGTGTCTATCCGACTTAGACCACATGACTGCAAAACCCCGAAATTCTCGTGCACAAGGCATTGATCCCGCACACTTTACAAGCCGTCAAACTTACTTCTGTCATTCGCAATTTGCGTATAAAAGGAGCCACATGTATTTAGTGAGTAAATTTGAAATTTTGTTATCATTTTAGTCAGAAATTTAATCACATTAAAAATAAAGTAGTTTTAAAATACTATTAAGTTATTATATTTTTGTCATTCATTAAAACATTAAATGTTTGTGTGTTTAATGAATTAGTTAATGCGTTCATCATCATCATCATCATCATCATCATCATCATCATCATCATCATCATCATCATCATCATCATCATCATCATCATCATCATCATCATCATCAACAACAACAACAACAATTACAACAACAACAACAAGAGTAATTATATATGTAAGTTAATTAAATTTTGAAGGCGTAAACTCCTTAAAATTGACCGTTAACTTCTCGTGAAACAGTGAAAGACAAAGAATTTTATAATTTTTAATTAAACTGCATTGTTGCAACTTGTTAATATAAATATTCCAATCGTGTTACTATGTTTTAAAAAGGAAACCAAATACAGGGTGTACGTTTATTTAGTTTGTAAGCACAAGGTTCTGTGGCAGTTGTCATTACACCATCATTGATACAAAAGAAAAGTATCAAAATCTCTCTAACGGCAAAATACAGTTAAATAAAACTTAGCACAAATCATCGTTATTTGTAAATGTTTATTTAACAGACGTTAAGAGAAGTTGAAACAGTAAAGAAAAACAGTTGGACCAAAAAATTCCTTAAACTGTATATACAAAAAGACACAAAAAACGAAGCAACACTTATTATCAAAGCCTTTAAGTTCATGAGTTATGAGTTACTGACAACAATATCTAAGAGCCTCTTGTCTAACAAATGTATACGGGTTATTTGTTAAAGTGTGTATGACATTTTTTGGTCACGAAAATGATTGACAAAAATAAAGATGTTGATTTCTCTCTTCATAACTGAGAGTTCTTTTCCATGCCCCTTAGATATTGTTGTTTTAATAATTTAACGCATGTGGGCAATGGAATTGTTGTTTTGTGTTGTTTCGTTTAAATGATTTAGTGCAACTAGAATTTTAAGAATTTTTAGGTCTAACTATTGTTCTTTACTGTTCTAACATGTCTAAATGAAGATAATCATACACCAATAACATTTATTTATGCAAATTTTGATAGAACTGCGTTTTGCCGTTTCAGAGATTTTGATATTTTCCTTGTTGTCTATGACATAGCATTCACGAAATGAGCTAGCCTTAAACGTCCACTTTGTATTCTTAGAATTATCACAAACATATATCGATAGCACAGTACAACACTAAGATATCGGCCGTCCACATATTAAAACCTCCGTAACACCCTTATGTCCCACTCGCCAGAGTGCAAACAAACTGCAAAATATCCAGGACATAACAGGCTTTCAGAAAAATCATGTCTACAAAATTCCCCAAGGGGGGGGGGGGGGCGGGCGGGAAGCAAACATATTCCTGGCCACCGGCCTATTGTAAACTGCATGTGAATTCGTTTCGGCAAATGCCGGTTTGCCGATGGAGAGATTTGTAAATGTTTTAACGACGCAATACTTTTATGCGCAACCAAAACAAAGAGCACATACTGGCAGATAATTGTTTACTGATGACCATCGCATGAACCGGTGTAAACTGCAACATTGACCCTTAAGTGTTCAGTCTTCAAGAATGATTTTGCTTTAAAACATTAACTTAATACTAAGTCAGTCAACATGTTTAATTCCGCTCTGAAAACTATTTGATTTTATTGGACATTTGCCCGACAGTTTTATGATAAGCTTTTTTTCGCCATACTCGGACTTAAAAAAGACTGCTTTACCTGTTTAGGTCGACCGAATATCATCTTTACTTGTTGTACATATAAGGACACTTCTTAATCTGGAGGGAAATGGTGTCTGTCAGTTTGTCGCGCTGATGCAAAGCTTCATAAATGGTGGTGGCATAGTTCCAGGAACTAACTGCTACTGAAATAACTTCCAGCACTAGCGGTTTACTTTTGTTGTCCGACATTACAGCAGTAGCCATTGACTAACAATGCAAGTGTGTCTGCTACTGCCAACGTTGGTATATTCTTACGTTTACATCGCCATCGGTGTCACAGTGCAGGTTAATGTTTACGTGTAATTAAACTGCTGCAGTAGCGGATACTTACCCAAATATAATTATGGCGTAAAGAACGTACAGTATGCAGAAGATAGTTTTACGTCTTTGAGTAAAAGTTCGTAAAAGTTCATGAAAATGACAAAAAACTCACATGAATCAGAGTTGGAAAAGTAGACTCTCATTCCAAAGAGAACTTATTTTTTGAGACAATTTCCCTTTCTATATAATATAAGAAAACACTCTACAATATTGTTTTATAATGTTTATATAGAATTTGTTGTGTGTTTTTTTTTTTCTGTGGGAAGTGTGTCACTTTTCTTCACTTGTTTCCTGATATCGTGTGGGGAAAATTTACTTTCTTTGAAAGAAATTATAATTTTAAATAATGCTAATTATTTTAATTTTATCTGGAAAAAAGGTATTTAAAAATGGATTTTATATGCAGTTACCTCCCTCTGTAAAACAATATTTCAAAATTATTAGCAAATTAGCAATTAGATTTACAATTCGTAGAAAAGAATAAAATATTCCTCATATCAACTGTGAACAACTGATCTAACTTAGGTTCGTAATTTTTATAAAAAATATATCTTAATAAAAAACGTTAATACTAGCATAATATTATATTATACTTGTTAAGGCTTGAATGCTTCAAGCAAACTCCGAGACACAGGACACAAGCAATTAATCAGGTTTATCTGGAATCATATTCATTTTACAAACAATTTGAGTAAATTGAAGCTATATTTCTTGATACATGTAACGTAAACACAATTAACCTATGTGCCTATTTGTAACATTGCGAAACCAATCATTTAGGGAAAAGTTAATTTTGAAACAATTGCATATGTTTCAGCTTTAAAAGTTAGTTTTGAAGATTATAATAATTTTTTTGCGTTAATCGATGTATGAGATTGGTGTATCATTTTATACAAAAGCATGATTTTTTGCACCAAGCCCTCAGTCTCACATTGTTTATCTTCTTTGAAAATAGGTTGCTGTAGCAGCGATTGTACAATCCAGTTGAAGGAAAGGCACAGTTGAAAAAGGGGAGGAACAAATCCTAGACACTTCAGAAAAATTCAAAATGCAAATTCTATAACTGACACTTATAAAAAACGTTTCTTAGTGTAGACGAAATGATACCACACACCCTTTCATCTCCCAATGGATTTCCAACAAGGACTACATGTAAAGGAGCGTGGTCCTATGGTAACACTAACCGGACATGGCAACAACAAAGAATATTTTGGACCAAAAATAGTTTTTCACTTATTACCACTTTGACCACCTTTTGAACACTTTGTCATGTCTTGATGAATTGCATTGCATATTCTCAAATGTTTTAATATAGATATTTTGGAAGTTATTTTTGTTGTTGTATTCACATTCAATATGTTATAGATGCCATTTGTGTATCCAATGTTTGCACTGAGACAGTTACAGCACCAGTTCTTATAATCCTAGATACCAAGTATGCATGCTATGTACTATGACAGTCTTCTAGTATGCAAGTGAAAAACGAAAATTTGCTTCAGATATTTTCAGTTTCATCTTATGTAATTTAATTTAGTCGGGGAACTTTCCTCTTTCCCCTTTTCACTTTCCCTATCATGAAATATTTATTGAAAAATTTCCCGTTCGGGAAAGAAAATTGACATTTCTATATAACTTGGTGTATGAGCTCCGGGCATCACAGAAGCAATTTATATGTAGCTCCAATGTATTCTGCGATGTCCGGAGCTAATACACCAATACATATTAAAAAGAAAAGTATAACACAGATGTGTTATATGTGGATGACATTTAAAGGAAGTTTAATGTTGGATGTAAGAGTTCATGCAGGTGATGGATTGTTTTGTAAACAAAGAAAGAATTAGATGATAATATAGTGTTGTCTTTTATTGGCGAAGGGTATTGAACGTTGACGGATGTGCGTGTGTATTAGTTGTGGAACGCGTTGCATACAAGAAAGGGAGAAGTTTGAAAAGAAATATACCGGAAATGGTATGGCCTGTGGTTTATGTTGAAATTTGATGACTGAACATTTACAAGTTTGCAGTAAATGTAGTAAATGATTTGAAAACAAACGAATTGAACAATTTTCCCGTCCAATATAATGATAACTAGCTTGAAAATAGTCGAAGAGATGGTTGCTATGGTAACATGCATTATAATGAAGAATAGCCTGAACTATATGTATTGATATGTATTCATTTTAGTTTACAAAGAAATTTCTCACATTTTAAGGATTAACTACACTCCTCCTTGCACCTTTTACACGCCAGGTAAACATTCGCTCCACAACCAAAAAGAGAACATAACAAAATGAGCGAAAGCCACTTCTGGGATTGAGCGAAAGCAGACAAAAAGTGAGCATGACCAACATTTGTTTTTCTTAATAAGACAGAAAGAAGATTTTTTTAAATCGCTGAATGTAGTGATGATGCTTCACGGAAAACACGGTAACATATTTTAAACATGTAAAATATTCCGGCTAGAACTTTTTCCCAGCGAACAATGATGCATGTTTCTTAACAAACTTGTCATTTCGACTTTATTTTGTTCTTTAATTGCTTATAAAATTGCTTCTGGGTTGCGTGTCAGTTCAATACCGGTCGCTAGTGACTGCTCTACAGATTTCGGATGGTGTTATACCTCTTAAAACGATTAATGTCCATTTTTTCCAGAAGTGTAGGAGCGAAAGAGCTTGTTGTGGAGCGAAGCATAGGAGGCAGAGCGAAAACATAACACCAGCCACCAGCATACCTGGTTGTTATTCGTTATTATTGGTATAACGAGAAGGAGTTTCCTTTCCTTGTTTTTTTTTAATCGCACTTACATTTATTTAGCTTAGGGTTTCGACGAGTAAACGACAAGCACCAGCTCATGACAATTTTAGATTTCTTGCATTTTTCCTGGTGTACATAAATACTGCTATTCCGTTCGTCTTTGACTCATAAGGATAACATATCTATTTCTGTCATTTTACGCCAGTAAATTAAATATCACCATCGTATCATAAGCTAGTAAATATCAATGTATACTAAATTAATATTTTTGTAATAAAAGCAAATGCGGAGGTTAAGTTGTTTTTTTTTATCTGAAAATTAGTCTTCTGAATTTTGTGGGTTTCACAGTTACAGTGTAATATAAATTTGCCCGCCGTTTACTAATCATGTTTTCGTCATAACACGGTATTTTATATCTATTTATTTTACAGTTTTCAGAAAAAATGTATGTGTATAAATGTGTCTGGAAATATTATATCTGATAATACAGATATTAACGTTTTTTTTTTCTATAAATAAAATGTTTACACTTCAAATAGATACTATATTCGTTTTCATTATATGCTTTAAAGGAGTCAGGTACACTTTATAATGTTAATTGTAATTGTTTATGTAAATCTTGTGTTTAAATGTCACTTTAATAAACATATTATTACTTACTTTTAAATATACCCGGAGTTTGTCGATCAAATAAAAATATTTAATATATAGATTTGATCTCGTATTTGTGATTAATGAGAAACGAAAACAGCAGCATTCGTGTCAAATATTTTTATTATCTTTTTATTTTAAACACATTGCTATTCTGTCTTAGTTCTTAAAATGATCAAGAAATCTGTTTTTCTTCTTCTTTGAGGATAGGAAACAGCATTTTCTCTTGCACCCTTTAAAAGCTTCCAACGAAAAGAAATAAAACAGACCACAAATAACTAATATATTTTTGCAACGACATCGTTTAAAATAAATTCATTAAAATATGTGAACATGAACATATGAAACAGTTGTAGAAATATTGCATATTCGGGTTAGGTAAGCCTATTTATGGACAGAAGCGGGAATGCATATTAATGCCCACTCCGCATAGCCCTATGCTAAGTAAAACTCATTATGTACACATATTAACTTTTCTTTTAATCAATCCCAAACGATAGCTTGTATATTGCGCTGAACAAGGAACAAGTGAAAACGATGCAATGACATAGAGTATGAAGTTATGTTTTCGCTCTGCCTCCTATGATTTCGCTCCACAACTAGCTCTTTCGCTCACACACCTCTTGAAAAATGAACATACATCGTTAAAAGAGACGTTACTCCATCTGAAATCTGCACAGCAGTCACTAGCGACATGTATCCGATTTACACGCAGAAATAATTTCTAAAAGCAAGCATAGAACAAAATTAAGTCGAAATGACAAGTTTGTTAAGAAATATGCATAATTGTTCTCTGGGAAAAAAGTTCTAGTTCTAACAATTTACATGTTTAAAATATGTAACCGTGTTTTCCGTGAAGCATCATCATCCTTACACGGAACTACATTCCCCGATTTTTAAAAAAAAGTTCGTCTTTCTGTCTTATAAAGAGAAAAATGTTGGCCATGTTCACTTTTTTGTCAACAAATCAGCGCTTTCGATCAATCCCGGAAGTGGCTTTCGCTCATTTTGTTATGTTCGCTTTTAGGTTGTGAAGCGAATGCTTACCGGGCGTGTTTTATCGAAAAAAGAAAAGTATCAAAATTTCAATAACGACGAAATGCCTTTCAATGAAACTTTGCACAAATGAATGGTCGAACAAGGAGGAGTGTAGTGGATCGTTCAGAGCACTAAAATTACGTAAACATAACTGATTTTTCATAATTTTCATTGTAGATTTCATAAGTAATGTGTTAGTCTCCTGGAATATCGCTTTCTCAATATCAACAGCTGCTGAAGATAATGTTAGACCTTGCACTTTGTGGACAGTTACACCAATATTTAATTTTCATAAAGGAGTTGCCAGGAAGTTGGAAATTATCAAAGCACTAAACACATTACTAATGAATTTGCTCCACATAAACTCATCAATACCTTTCAAAATTATCCTGCCACATACATGGTAATTTATTTTGTTACTTTCAGGATGAAAATCTATACTAACTATTCAGACACAGCATCTTGATCCCGTAAACCAGTGGGTTTACTTTTAAGACACGAAATCGCCTTCTCCTTGTAACACGAAATTCCACTTGAACCGTCATTTTCAACATCAGAAACATTTGTAAACAAACTCTTGCTATAACTACTTACAACAATACACTTTCAATTCGCACATACTATTATTTTGATTAAAAGAAAACACACACTTATCGATCTCATCTATATATAAGCTTGAGCTGGTACTTAACGTTCGCTAACAACCTATATATGAAGCCTGGTCACAATGTACTCAACATTCGCTGTAAAAGTCTATTTGAAGCCGGGTCCATTATTCTTTTGGGTCGGAATAGATCGTTGTAAAGGTCATCAAGTAATAGTTAAATAGTACTAATAAGTTATGGCCCATAATTCGTCCAGAAAATGTGCATTTTCTTTCCTGATCGGAAAATTTTTTCAATCAATATTTCCCGACCATGAAAGTGAAGAGGGGAATCCTCAACATTCGCGAACAGAAAAGTTGCCCCGACTGAAGAGTTCTTGGTAGAAACCTAGTGATTTGTTTGTTTGTTTCGGGTTTAACGCCTGGTTTCAACAGCTTTCTAGGTTATATCCCGGCGGTCAGTCCACCTAACCGGTGTTCCTGGGTTTCCAACCAGTACTAACCAATTTCTCCGCAAGCGACTGACTGCTTCCTCACTTGAATCAGAGGTGAGGGACAAATGACTCTCAGACGCAATGTCCGAGTTCAATTGTTACGGAGAAATTTTTTCCCGCCTCGGCTGGGGATCGAACTCACGATCCCTGGATTGACAGTCCGATGCTCTACCAACTGAGCTAGCCGGGCGGGGCAGAAACCTAGTGAAATGCGGCCTTCTAACAAACTCAAAGTATCCGGTAATGCCGCACTGTGAAAACTGGATCGTAGGGTATTCCAGGGACACATAAGGGATTTTTTTCAGTCTGAACACCGAACCTGACAAATTTCGAGTTCAATGAAGATATCTGCAAACCACATCATGGTCGATAATGATCGTATACAATAAGTAAATGTCGTTCTTAAGTATGGTTCATAATAATATATAGGTACTGTATAGATACATGTATAATTACGTGATTACTTTAAACGCTGACACAATAATAAAAGAATAAAACCAATACAATAAATTTAAAACGTCGTTTAGCTTCCTATTGATATCGTAGACGGAATCAAGAATGTTCAGGATCGTCCTAAAATATTCATCAAAGTTGTGGAATAAATACGGATTAAATGAAATGTTGAAAACTGCTTTGTATCTTAATGGAAAAAACACAATTTCAAGAACGGACACACTAAATAGAACATTGTTGTAATTTTTTTAAGATAATAAACTAAACCGAATATTAATTATTGACAGATTTTCAAACTTATCTATGAGCATTTGGTAAACGAAACTTTTGACTTTCAATATTTACAAGTCTTTTAAACGTTATACTTGTAAATGTGATCTAGCTTGACATATTTGTTTGGAGAAAAATGAAACAATAATTCATTTTCAGTTTTGTTTTATTCGGAAATGTCTAGAACAATGTTGACATACCAAATATTGATACTTAGTAATAAATGTTATGTGGATTCCAAAAAATCAACCGACAGAAACGGATTGGCCTCTTCTTTGACAAAAGATCTATTTACAAACTGGTTCATTAATTTAAATGTTTTTGTTTTAAAATATGAAACATAAATTTTATTGCGTGGATAGTGAGTGGATACGGAAAAATATCTTTTTTCACATTTCTAAACCGGAAATATGTAATGAGATACGAAATATCAATACGCGGCAAGATGGCGTTGTTTAATGGTGAATTGAAAATAAAACTTTTAAATTAAGAGTTTGGCACATTTTGCCAGTTACTTTGTTTCTGTTTTTTATCTAAAAAGGTGAAATACGTATCACGGAAATCCAAAGAATCAGCTGATATGTCTTAATCAGTTTCTGATTTTTGAATTTAATAATAAGCTTTTGAAACATTCTTTTTAAGGATGATTTAATTAGTTGCTTTTGGTAAATCGTTAGATATATATTTATTTTATATTTGGTTTGCACGTGTTATTATCATTTTAATTATAAACAGAGAGAGCTGCGTCTGCTGAGGGCGAAATTGAAGCGGAAGGAGATGGGATTCCCATACCGGAGATGTCCCACAGAGAAAATGGTGAGTACGGGCTGTCTCCTGTTTCTTGCATTAGTTTACCAATCACTTGAAACACGAAATTAAACCAAATTAACATAAAACGCAACAAATTACATTTTCTTTCATTATTACTGAAATATTGAATGAAAAATATTAACAAAAAATGCACAAAATGCTAAGATATCAGAGATATAATACTTTTTTCTTTTATCAATCCTTGATAAAAGATAAACAAATTACAACTCGAAATTTGTCAAATTACTGTATTCTTTATACAAGCAAAAAGAATTTTTAAGGGGAACTTTGAAATGAACAGAACAAGACACATTTAAATACTGCAGACTCAGTCACTGACCATTCCGTGGTGTCTTTTTGAGATTAATCACAGTGTAAACTCGTTCTCTCTTTTATTTGGCTGTGTGGAACGTATGTGTTTTCTGGTGGTAGCTTTCCCTCCAAATTTCACCTTTTCACCTTCTTACAATTCTTTTTTGCGCCGGGTCGCACACTGGATCTGCGAAAGAGGCTTGCATACATGTGTTTTAAAGCGTATTACATCTTAGGGTTAATTACATATTACAAAATTGCAATATAATAACTAGACGTTGGCTATTAAATTAGGAATTCTCATAAGTCAAAACTAGAGATGGAACCAATTTTTCATTAATTTTATTAAAAACGATTTGTTGAACTTTTACCAAAACCGCCGCAAAAACTTATTCTCTCTTTGATTAGAGGCTGTAAATTCTGAATGTTGCTAGTCCTGATATGCATATATGTTGACAGCCTGTATCATGGAAGGGTTGTAAAATGCTACAATTTTAATCTTTAACTAAGTTTCATCATCTGATATTAGCTATGCCCGTCTCACTTATATGCATTTCTAAAGAGCTGATACAAATGCATCTATTTTGAGAAGTATCCTGTAATTGTGGCAAATTTTCTTAGAAACTTTAAATACTATCAATGACTTAAGTATCAGAAAACCCTACTTTTGTGATTAATGATTAATGGCAAAATTATGGAGGGCATATATAGAAGACCTGATATGAATTTAGGCAAGAACTATAAAGCACAATGTACTTAAACAACAAGAGGAGACAAAGAGTACACTAAGCTTATAGTTGTTATCAACGAAACAAGAACAGTCTCGTTCAATTTATTTGGACAACTTCAAATAGTCCAACATCAATTCTTTTTTGCTCCATGTTCACCCAGAGAAAACTTTCATGAAACTTAACATTTACTCTCACTGGACATATATTTTTGAAATCGTTGTCGTTTAAATCGTTAAATAAAACACTAATGAATACGATGTTCATTTGTATAACCCATTATGCATTTGACAAAATTACTAGTCTTGATTGGGCATGACTTGCATGCACCACATTCTGCTTTACACTTATTCGGGACATACAAGATTGTTAAAAAGTTATGCCAAGTAGGCTGAAACCTGCCCCTCCCCCTATATTGTGTCTTACCAGAAGATGCTTTTGTGAAGGTGTACTATAAGAACAAGTATTTTCTGAATTAAAAGTGAAAATCGGAGTTGTTGCTGCTATCAGCATTTATAATTTATTATTTTATACGTTGGTATGCTTTTGCAAGCAACATTATCAAGTTGATAGGTAGGCTGGAGCTAAGTCATCAAGAGTTCTACTGGTTTGATCATATGAGAATCCAACCCTCAGTTTCTTTTTTCTTGTTGGTTGTTTGTGTTACCTTAAAATGACATTTTATAATCCCATGCTCTCTTCCTTTACTGTCCATGAACAGGCTCAATCAAACCGAGCCTGGAATATTTTCATATTTGTCGTGTTCGATGGTTTTCATAGTTCCCTTTCCATCTATTTCAATATCACAGTAGCGTTGTTTGTGCCGTTTGGCAGCTGTAAAAAGTCTCCTCGTATATTCAGTCAGTGATGTTATCAATTACGTCCTTTGAAGGTTTAATATTTAAATACTTCGACCAGTTTTTAGATGGGTGGTTTCAATTTCCCATCCAATATTGATTCGGATATTGTTCAATCACCGACAAGGATACACTTCCTGCTTTTTTAAAATGTTGCCTTGGCGTTGTTTGTGATATGCAGGATTTATATTCTAAGATCCCTTGTCAAAATTCTATAATTCTGTTTTGTTTCGCCCATTGTTTTCTCGTTTAAGGCAAATCCATTCTTTTATATGGGGACCATACGCTGCTGAACATGGAATAGTATTACTCTGAAAATACCGCATTAAAGGTTTCATGTCCACCGCCATATGCACACCATCGTTTGGGATGGTCAAAATTGTACTGTTTATTGAAGTAAATATTGAGTTGCGCTCAACCCGGGGCTAGGCGGCGTGGGCAGTAATATGCATTTCCATGACAGTTCATGAACAGGCTCAATCAAACAGAGCCTGCAATATTTTCATATTTGCCGTGTTCGATGGCTTTTAAAGTTCCCTTTTCATCTATTTTCATCTCTGATTTTTGTCTGTATGTGATGGTGCGGGCTGTGCGTTCTGGGTGTGGCTGTACCTGACAAGCGTGTCGCGCTCTTAAT
The DNA here is from genome assembly GCA_038501625.1 of Corbicula japonica. Taxonomy (NCBI): domain Eukaryota; kingdom Metazoa; phylum Mollusca; class Bivalvia; order Venerida; family Cyrenidae; genus Corbicula; species Corbicula japonica. Next base: position 491,482 of record JAZAYU010000214.1, read on the forward strand.
ATATAAACTCTTTTAAGCTTAATCACTGATGTAGCTGGCATCTTAAGTGAGAATTGTTGTTATTGAACTCAAAGGGTTCTCGCTTTCGTTAATTGTTTGTGGCGTCCATTTTGAAACTGATTATTATAAAACCATGCTCCTGATATGCATATTTCACTTTTTTTAAGAATGAGTCAAACAAATGATTTTTTCTCCAAAAAGATTGTTAAGAAATAAGAACGCGAAATATGCATTTCAGAATTGGCCACGTCCAGAAGACAGAGACTCAATTATGTATTTGTACACGAACAAGCCATGTCTTTAACCAAACAAAACGTGATATTTTTAACCTGTTCTTTTAATCAGTGCAGTTTAATTATAAATATATTGTATTATTTCTCTTGGTTGCTTGTTATTCGATTTAAAGAATGTATTTAATGAGTAGGAATTTAGTTGTTGCAGAGATTTGTTCAAAGAATATGATGTTGGCAACTGATAAGTCAAATATTTGAGTTAGCAGAATTTCCTTAATATTTGTTTGCATTATTTATCAAATTAACGGATACCACAATTGGACAGGTAGAGAAGAGGTTGATTTTGCTGGACATAGGTCACAGGTGAGGAATACATCTACAGGACAGATCCCTGAAAGACGGCCTAGTATGACACTAGAAATGCCAGTCCAGAGTAATAGTGAGTATGTTATTTTTTCTGTTTTGAAGTTTTGGCATTATTCATATAAACTTGCATAACTTACAGACGTGTCATTCGATATGCACTTTCGCTGAAAACTGAACATGCGTTCGCATGTACCTAAAACAGACAGGTCAATAAAATTATCTTATGTTTAGTCACACCGATGTAATTCAATCTAAGAACGTGATATTAGCATCTATAAGAAAACTTTTAAATTTAGAAAATGAGCTTCCGAAAGGCTGCCATCTTAGGTTGGTGCACCCTAGAACCTGGTTTAAACCCCAAGTGGCAATTTGATTTGCCACTGACCGTTCCAAGGCGGTAACCCCTCGGGTTCTCATTTTTGTTTATTGTTAGTGGTGTCTTTTTTTAAACTGATTATTTTATTAACCATGCTCTCTCCCCCTCTCTTCTTCTTGACTGTGTGGGTAGGCTGTTTTTTCTGAATGTGGCGATTCCTGATATGCATGTTTCACCTTTTTTTTTTAAGAATTTCGTAATATTTGTTGTACTTTTGTTGTATTTTTGTATGAGTAAGGTTGGTGAACTCTTTAATGCATATTATAGTGCAATTATATTAACCTGCCCATTATGCATACATTACACAGTGGTTGAACGTGCTATTTTGAGACGGGGATATCCTTGCTATTTTGGACTGGTCTTTTGCATTTGTATGTATATGTTTAAAACTGCGTTCACTTCCATGTGCGTCTATAGCGCAGTTGGTAGGAAGGCAGAAAATACCAAACAACATTTTTTTTTGTTTGCCGCTTGGCGCGGGTTCGAGTCGTACTTGGACCTATAATATTTTTCGTGGCGTTTTATATTGTAGATGTTTATTGTTTATTTGTGTATTTTTTTTTAAATATTATGTTTTTTTTTGTTTTTTTTTTGGGGGGGGGGGGCTTTATTGATTTATTTTTATGGACTTTTTATTGTTCCGCCATTTTAAAACGTATACACGTTGTGTAAACTACATAGTTCTTAATGATCATCTGCCATACATGTAGAAATTAACAACGGTTTCCACGTGAAAAATAACAAAAACGAGAATCTTTATGTAAATAAACGCTTTAACTTAAAAAAGGATAAAACAAAATTGGCGCTAGCAGGACTCGAACTACATACCTTTAGCGTGTGAATGCTGCACTTTACCACTGAGTCATTCCGCCTATATATACATGCCTAGCGGAAAGAAGACACCTATATACTTCATTAGTAATGGATTTCCCGTTGAGGTAATGACGACTTTCACGCTTTGGTGATAAAGTTAAAAATATCACAACCATCCACCGAATAATGTATGCAAAATGGGCAGGTTAATATAATCGCACTATACTGTTCACACCGTGTAGATCCTGGTTGATTGCAACTTAATTTTTACACGTGCTCCGAACGGCTTTCAAAGGGTGTTAATTGATACCGATTGAAAAATAAATATTATTTATTCATATACACTCAACAAAAGTTCTAATTGGTCATCAATTGTATTTGTTTACAATCTATGCTAGTTTCGTTTCTTCCCTACGTCAAGAGAGGTTGTGGAAAGAACTGTTTTGGCTTCAAATTAATTCTCTAATGTCTTTTTAATCTTTATTGATTGTTTTCTTTAAATAATGTAATACCATTTACCGCAGGGTCAAAATTAGAACAGTCTTTAATTGAAAGGGAGCTAATTTTAAAATTGGATGCTTTAAGGCGTTTATTTAAACAAATGAGCCATTGATTAATCATGTTTTCTGTTTTTCTTACTAATGAGGGGCCGTATTAAAACAAAACAAGAAATTTAGAGCAAATTTATGTTTGCTTGACCTTTTATGCAAGAAATGCATTTTAATCAAAAATTAAGGATAACTCTTGTCAAACAATTCCAAAGTCAATTATTACAAGATTAAAGAGTAGGTTTAAAACTGTTGTTGGCATATGATCATAAATAAAGAGTGAATTAAATGACTTTCTAATAAAAACTTACGAACAGAAAAGTGACAAATTAGAACTTTTGTTGAGTGTGCACTTCTCTATGTTGATTGCATGTAAAGCGATACATGTATATCGATATGCTTTATGCTTAAGCTCCTGCTGAGATAATGTAATTTATGTAATATAAAATGAGATTTGCAGATTATGTAAGTTTGTTATTTCGTGCAAAAGGTGTCCCCACAAAAGGCCCCACAAAACTGCAAAAACATCATTATGTTTCTCTATAATTTAATTTTAATATACGTTGGGTATGTATTTATAAACAACTCGTAAAGTTTCACTAAAATAATTCATTGGTAACAAATGGGAGTTTTTGAAATCTTAGCGATCTTCTTTGAATGTAAGCGATTTTTTTTGATAACCTTGGATATTTCACTTTTTAGGGTGATTCATGAAATAATTATGATTCCCTTATGTTTGTATTATGTTTTTTATTGTTAACGTTGGATTCAATAATATTGACATTATTTCAGACAGCAGACCAGGACGGTTTATATTCGGCCGCACGATTCCACATACACCAGGTACAATTTAGTATTTACTTAAGCTGTTTGAAGGTATTCCACCATCGTTCTAAATCTTTTTAATACAATGTAATGTAGATTAGGCCAGAGAAAACAAATTATTAGTTTCTCGTCCGGATTTTAGGAAAAAAGGGGCGGGTGGGCACTTTTTAATTTTTATTTTTTATTAACGAAGGTATTTCGGGATGGTCTAAAACCCATTTTGTCCGGAACAGAATATGTTTCGATTTTTACCAATAAAATTTTTTAGGGGCGGGCGGGGATGAGAATCTAAAATATTTTTTCTATATCCTTAATAAGAACAAAGAAATGATTAATGATCGTGGAAGTAAGATACCTATGGGTGAGATAAGTAACAAACGAACAAACCTTCAGACATAAAAGAAGACACGGCGACATCGCCTAGCCAAATGATATTGCCTCTACCTGGGAGCGAACCCGCACCGTTATGGCGACAGCGCCAAGCCTTGCAATTCCGACAACGCAACCGACTGAGCTAGCCGGGACAACCCCCAAAAGGTTGTTCGGATAGCCCGGATATACTGCATGACATCAGTAACGGATTATTTCACTGATAACAGTACTGACTATATGTACGGAGAGACGTTTTACGGCCTCTAGCAGGATTGACGTACATGGTAACAGAACGTGCCATCCAAGTTCTCATTAGGAAAATTTTCAGGCAAAGCCTATATACCATATCTATCCACAAATGACCTTCCGAATGCAAGGCGGTAACCCCTCGGGTTCTAACTTTCGTGATTTTTTTGGCATCCATTTTGAAACTGATAACTGATTATTGTAATACCATACTCACTTTTTCTCTCTACTTTTTGGCAGTGTTGGGAGGCTGTGTCTGCTGAATGTGGCCATTCTTGATATGCATATTTCACTTTTAGACATTTACATGCACAGATTTTTCATCATCATCATCATCATCATCATCATCATCATCATCATCATCATCATCATCATCATCATCATCATCATCATCATCATCATCATCATCATCATCATCATCATCAAAATTTCATAATTATCAGCTTTATTTCTATTTATTTCTAACATATACGTTTTAAATATTTTAGTGGACGCAGTACGAATAGGAGGTACAGAGAGGATATCCGACTTATACGAGTACAAGGTAAAACCATCAAACATAATATAATATTTGTTATCGTTCAAGCTTTAAAAAATGCTTAGGTTCCAACTTCGTTTATGTTAATATAGACTATGTAGTTTTGAACGAATGGTAAAAAATTCCGTTTCAAAAACACCAAAACTAGTTTGTACGCTGCTGGGTTAATGATTGTGTATTCATTTTCACATTTTACAACTTTGAAACGTATATGTTTTATTTCTATCTCTTTAATAATAAAAATTACTGGCATTGATTAACTCAATTGTCAACTGAAATATTCAAAGAAAATAGATAGGCACATTCATTATCGTTCATATTAAATGAATAAAAATAATATTGATAATATATTCGTTTCCTTTTTATAACTTGATGTATCTGCTTTAGTTCCTGTTTTCTTTTCTTAAAACAAAATAATAATGGCATAAGTAAATCTTAGAGGCTGGCTTCAAGAGCAAAAACATGCACACTAACATAAAAAGAAGAGAAAAGTGAACTGTAAAAATACAAAGGACAAGGCTTGAATAAAGCAGCTCATTTGAATAGTTTTAAGGCAACTTTAACATGTTTATTCATGAACACCTGGTGAGGCAGGTCTAAGGAATGTGCATCCTAAATAAGGGTTTTACCCCCGCTGCATTTTTAACGCTGACACTTAATTCAAGCAAAATATGACTAACTCAACGAGTCATCTATATTTGTTTGTTAACTTTTTTATTTTAGAAAAAGGTCAAATACGCATATCAGGAAATGCCACATTCAGAAGACACAGCCTCTTCACACAGCCAAGAAGAAGAGAGGAGAGAGAGCATGGTTTATAAAATGACCAATTTCAAAACAGACCCCACAAAAAATTACCAAAAATGAGAACCTGATGGGTTAACGCCTTAGAACGGTTAGTGGCAAAACAATTTCGAGCTTCCATGTTTTTTTAAAAAAAGATTTCCCCATAAACCTTCATAAACTCTCGAACCCCTGCCACCGTCGTGAAACCAAAGAGGTAAGCAAAGTGATCGACTGTAGATGGGTTAATCACCAGGCCTGCAGAGCGCTGTAGAATATCATGTTGGTAACCTTTCTTTTTGAATTTACAGATGTTTTTTTACGAATAACCGGGAGAAATTAATATTGCCTTTTATGAGACTCTTATTGTTGAGAAGTTCATGAATGAATTTTTTCAATCTTTTTATGGACTGTATTTTCCGAATTATTCAAATTTCACTCTTTTATTTCAAGATGTTTTAAAGCTGGGTCGGCCTGCCTTGCTACATAAATGTACATCTTCCAGTCTTAAATATGTTTGCTTGAATGATATATATTGGAAAGGAATATAACTTATATGCATGTACAACTTTGATTATCAAACAAAGTAAACGCGTCTATATATACGTGATTTTGCTTCACTTGCTTATTTTAAATTGATGTGTGTTGGTAGGCAAAAATCTCGCAAATCGGGCATTTATGCAACTGCATTTAATTGGCATTAAAAATTGTTTACATTCAATGGATCAAACTTTTCTTTATAAAACTTTCATAATCCTTACTAAAAATAATTGTCCGTGATTAGATCTATATATAACAAAAAACGGACTTGTTAGATGACAATAATACGTAGATAGAACATGACTTTGCTTTCTTTTAAATATTATTTCTTCTAAGCAAAAGTATTTCCTTCATATTTAAGATTAAACTTGCCATTTTTCGTGTTCATAAGTTATCTTGGCAATCAGAATAGTCTAGTCTTATAATATAAAAAGATGAAAGGGAACTTTTATTTCCATGTTGTATAGAGTATGACATTGTATTTGTTTTCTTTTTCACTATCCAGTGGATGTTTTAGATTTTAGATTCGAACATATATTCCTAGCATTTGCAAGAAAATGTTTTCAAACATTTCCTCAAAATGTCTTTCGACCGAAGGATAACTTTAAAACAAATGGAAAAAGTTACAATTCCCAAAATTGTTTCTCTTCAGATTCATATATTCGTATTTCGAAGGTAAAGGTCACATTTGGGATATAAGTTATTAAGTTGCCCGCAACGTATCTACGCAACTAATAAAGCGGCGATATCTTTGACATACAAGTTCGCTTCAATTATAGGCGGAATGACGTGTCTAATTATCCGGCCAAGGTAACAATTTTGCTTATAAGGTAACATGTTTAAGAAAAATGTTCACCCATGTAATATAGAGTGTTTTACTTGTTTCTCTTGGTGTTAAACAAGGGGAGCCGCTTTCTCCTCTTTTATTTATTCTATTAATTAATGATGTTGTCAAATCTTTCGATTTTAATAACTTAACCGATAATGATCTCAACTTATTATCAATATACCTAATCTTATTTGCTTTCGACATTGTTTTATTTACTACTGATCCTGTTAGTCTACAGGAACAAGTTGATAGCCTTTATCAATATTCGTGTAAATGGGGACTGACTATTAATATAGCAAAGACACAATTATGTGTATTTGAAAAACGCAAATCTCGTAACCTCCCATATATTTTTATTCATGGTGAACAGATAGAAAGAGTAGATGAATTCACTTATCTTGGTATAAAATTTACTTACACCAGAACCTTGCTTAAAGCTGTTAAAACTTTATCTGATAAAACTCTAAGGGCATATCATAGTTTACTTACTATTTTTGATAAAGTTAAGTTAGATATTAAAACAAAGTTGCATATGTTTGATTTCATAGTATCTCCTATATTTGCTATATTCATTGATCTAGAGCGGAAAAATATTGTAAATTTTCGGGCATCTTGTGTGAAGATCTCTATTGATAAACTTGGTTTTACATATATTTTGAATGATTTTAATCCCAATGGTAATTATATGCCAATTTTAAAAAGACGAATTTATTATCAATATATTCGGAATTGGTCAGCAAGTATAAATACTATGTCTAAGTTAGAGTACTACAGAAAGTATAAATGTACATTCAAATATGAAACATTTTTGGGTTAAGTAGTAGATGACAAGTTTCGCAAGAGTTTAGCATGTTTTAGATTGTGCTCACACTCATTGGACATTGAACTTGGGCGATATGCCGGTGTAAATAGAGAAGACAGATACTGTAGAATATGCAAAAATAGGAAAGTTGAATTTGAGTAACACTTTTTACTGTGCTGCAATTAATATACAGATATACACAATCACTAATTGGGCAATGTGTCATGGCCATTCATGAACAAATTTGTTAATATCCTGTCCTCCGAAAATAAAAGTAAATTGGATTAGATTATGTAAGTTTAGACCATGCCTTTCCAATACGAACTAATGTCCTTGTTACTTTACACACACTGTTACTTAATTGTTATTTTTCAAATTTTGAGTTGTTTGTATATTTTGAACGTGTTGCCGAATTCTTTTTTATGTATTTGTATATGATTGTTTTGACCAAAGACAATTACATTGTCGATTTGCTGAAAAAAGACTTGAAACTTGAAAACTTTATTTGTTTAATTCAAGATCTTGATCCTACCTTTCCTTGGACACTTTTTGCAACAGTAAAGTAGTTTACCTTTGATTGTCATATTGCCTAGAGACGGTTTACTTGTATATATTATTTCAAATAAAGATTTTATTGTAAACAAGATCTTTGTCAGCCTTTTTACTATGAAGTTGACTTCAAACTTGTTAGGCCGCTGGCTAGGAACATGTTTGCTCCCCGCTTAGGGAATTTTGTAGACATGATATTTCTGAAAGCCTGTTATGTCCCGGATATTTTGCAGTTTTTTTGCATTTTGGCGAGTAGGGCAAAGGGGGGTTTGAAGGTTTTTATATGTTTTATAATATTAATTTTGTAGAAAAAAATATATGGATTTTGAACCAACCAGTCTGGTCTATTTCAGCTATGATTAAACAAAACTTATATTGTTATATAAGGTTGAAGTAATCTCTATTTATCGGTGTAGTTTTCATTTCAAAATATTTGTTATTACGTAACATATTTACTTTATAACATACTTAACCCTAAACAGATAAAATTTTAGTCAAAAACTTACCTGTATGATTTTCATTTGTGAGCAAACTTAGGCAATGTTATATGTTTTTGAAAGCTACATGATCTTAGAACATGAAACAGTTTATTGTCTATAAAAATCCCACAGGCAAAAGTGATAATTTTCTCACAATCTAATATGTTACCCTATAGCTAGTTTAAAAATTATATTCAAGTTTTTGGATGAACATGCATTAAATATAGTGTGTAATTGAATAATTGTGTTTGGCATCTGTAAGTGTTCTAGAAACTTGCATGACTTCGAATTTTCAACATACATAACATACATAACATATGTTACATATTACAAGGAGGGTGATTTTTTTAATGATGTTAGGTAATATCTATTTGAAGAAATTAATTGTATATGTTCTCTGCAATTTCCTGATGTTATTTAGTCCAGTAAAGATAGCTAATTGCGCTGAAAGTCATATTCCCTAAAACTGATATTATTTTTCAAAAACTTATCACACTTATCACAACTCAGCAATCATTTTTGGTTTAAATTATACAATAATGATCATAGTAAATAGTTTATAGTGTACTCTGTGTTATGTTTGTAGTTTAAAATGTGAGAGTGTTTAAATTTGTCAATTTTAAACCTCCAAAATCTCCGTAACATGTACTTCTTATGTTACAATAATGACAAAGTACATTTAATTTATGAATTAAATGACTACAGGAAAAGTCTTTAAACACATTTTTAGAATTGGAAAGTGAAAAGAGATTACAACACGAGAGATAAAAATATTTCTTTGGAAAGAATTAAACAAATTAATTATACGTTATATAATCAAATTACAGTTTAAAAAAAAGTTTACTAAGAATAAAGAAGAAAATTTTTCTGAACCTCGTTATTGTTTGTATTTAGATAACCACAGAGTTATTCATAATACGAATATGACCTTTCCATAAACTATACTAACTTAAATTTCAGTTAAAGTTATTAGTTCTGGCTTTTAGAGCAATACTAGCTGATGTGACCATTAGATAAACATGTGAAATAAGGAAAAAATAAATTGAACTTAATTAAAAATCATTTTTCTATTGCATAGCGAAAGCTTTAAATTACCGAAGATCTTTGTAAAATAATATTTTTCTTAAAGTGAAAAATTGTTTAAAAGAAACATCCTAATGAGAATGACAATCTGTGTAATGCATGTGACGATAGGCTTACATATAATTATGTTACCTTTGATATATGTATAAAATTTTATTTAGTAATTAATTTGCTTACTTGAGTAAAGATATTGTTGAATTAATGCATATATGTTGTTTCAATGTTTAAAATAATCTGCACTGAACCTATATATTTTATGTGAATAAAGTTTAACTACTTTAAATAACATTTCTATAATCAGATTTGAATCAGCTAATTCGTGTGAAGTTTAAATTATGTTACCTTTAGATTGGTTATAGAAAAAATGTTATCACGACATAAAATGATATAAAGATGCTTATCAAATTTTAAATGTATAGTTTGCAGTTTCTTGCTTTATTTTCTTACTATTTTTGCTGATTATTCAGGTAAAACATCTGTTACATATTATAAGATGAAAAAGACATGAGAAGAATGCTTCGTTCATTTTTTTAGATTTTTTCTTGTCTACTTTTTCTTAGAACAAAATTAATCTTATCTATCCAAATCGAGAACATCGAGAACATCTAGACTTAGTTTAAGGCTTAATACAGCAGTCCACAAGTAGCGTGAACGTAAGCTGTACTACTTCACTGAACCATATTGATAGCTTTATTGTAAATTGGACGAGGAAAAAAAGAACGACCATCTACATCATACACATTTATTTCAACACAGTCATATTGAACAGTCCACATATCATTAACATTTAAAGTTTAACAACATTTTAATTAAAAATGCATTACTGTTTTATATCATCAGCAGCACCAATACCTTAATTTTATTTCGTAACATAATTCTTATTTATCACCTATTTTTAATACAGTATACATAAATTGCAGACAGTTGATAACCTACATACTGGATAAAGATACTGGCATATTTTAACAGAACTGGCAGTGATCTTTATCAATGTAAAAGTCATATTACCTCATTTTCCTTATTGTTATAGCTATAGTTGTTATGCATCTATTACAGTTACTTTTAATGGAGACATTTAAATTGCAAATCATTGATAAAAACTATTAAAAATAAATGATATCATGAATAAAACTAATATAATAAAACATAATATATTTGATAACACTTTGGCTTATCAAAAGCAAACTATTTAATACATTTTAAACTGACTTGAATTTCGTATTTTCTTAGTCAGCTTTCTATGAAAACAACTGATTAAATTTATTAATAAAATCACTACTTCTTATCAGTATTATGGTAAATTAAAAAGGAAATTTCATCTTAAAATGTCTACTAACTAAGAGCAGCCTGATGTTCGTTGGTTACTTAAAATACATTATTGCCACAATTTATCATGTAAGAAGGTATTAATTTAAATCGCTATTGTGCAGTAACTAAAATCGGTTAATAAGTTCATATGGGTAACATATTTGAAGATGGTGATTTATTATATGGTATTAAGTTTTATTTTAAAAAAAATGTTGTATGGCTAAATAACCTTTATTAATCAGGAAAATATGTATTTAAACTAAAACATTAACACCAAACTTCAAACTTATTTACCATAAGCATAAGTATACAATGTAACATATTACCATAAGGTTATGGAAATTGACAAAATGTTTGACATAATTTACATTTTAATCAAACATATGTCTTTAAGAGTTTATTTATTTATAATTTTATTTATAGATGCTGTCTTTGTTTGTCATGTTTGAGATGTTTTGTGGCATTTTTCAGATATTTTGGTTGTTGGCATTTTAAAATATATGTTATTACTCTCATACATTCAACAATAAGTGTATACATTTAACGATAATTGTGTTTTAAAGTGGCTGTTTTACATTAAAATATTATATTGTTATTTTTGTTAATATATTTTACAAATCAAACACAAATTACTCGCTTATGCAAGTAAGAAATGTTTCGTATATCTTATTATACTAGGTTTTTATGTTAAGGAACATATCTAAATAACTATTTTAGACTCATACCCTAGGTTGCAGATGTTTTATTGCATTAAAAATTCAGAAAACACCTTCCTGATGTAGAAAAAATAGGTTTATTTAAGAACTATTATGTTTGCCAAATATTTCTGACTTACATATAATTATCCAAAGGATCACATATTCAAACAGGCGTTACGGTAAAACGCCCCACTCGCCAGAGTGAAAACAAATTGCAAAATGCGTAGAATGGTATAGGCTTTCAGAAAAACATACCCTTCAAAATTCCCCCGGGGTGCCTATTGGCAGCTCAAGGTCTATGTAAAGTAACCATTGATTCACTTGCTAGGGGTATGGTTTGTATTATCAAAAAAGCGGTAAACTTTCCAGGTTTCATTAAGTATAGTGAACTTTATCATTTTACACATTATTTAGATTCTATGTACACGAAGCGAAATTCTTATTTTCAGGGTGGGTAATCACACAACATCTCACCGTGTATTTTGTAAACAAACGTCGGCCATTTTGGATGTAAATTGGTTTATTTTTCTTTTACTCATTTTATAAATAACTCTTAATAGAGATATAGCTATGAACCTGCTACGCATTTGTCCGAATCCTTTGGTACCTAAATAGAGTATCAACTCTTAGTGGACAAGGAAATTGAACCGACGATAAATGAGCAAGAATTTTCAAGGTAAAGTGCAGGGAATTTTGGTATTTCGTTTTTTTGTAATCTTACCAAAAATTAATTACATTTTCAATTTCATGTCCCAAGACAAATTGTTTAGTCAAACAAAACACTATTTCGCAGCAAAATGATCGAATATTCCATAAGGTAAAGTGCGGTGCAGAAAATTAAATGAGAAAGTGCAGATAAATTTTTTCCTAAACTAAACATACAACATCTCCGTCGTATTTCCTTGACTAATATGATTAAATAAATACACTTGATCAGTTAATGAAATTAAATGCAACATTTGAGAGACTCCTTCATATCAGAGTCCTGCAAAAAACATGATCAATGACCCTTAAGTGTAACCTAGACGCATTACGTTTCTCTTGCATTCTTTCTCCAGTAAACTTGAATATTACACAGATACGCAGTGCGACCAGAAAAAATGAGTTAGGATAAACTTTATACAAAAAAATGGCCCCTGATTATCACAATAAAACTAATGTCTACCTTTCTACAAGGATATATTTCATCTAATATTAGAAAACTAATAGAGCAGCCTGTTATGTTAAAGTTTTTAACGTATTAAAACTGGTAGCGATAATACAAAAACACACACAAATATCCAAATTTATAGATACTGTTTGAAATAGATGAAAAGGGAACTTAGAAAACCATCGAAGACGACACATGAAAAATTGAAGCTCGGTTAGAGTGAGCCTATTCATGGGCAGTAATAGAAATTCATTATACTGCTCACACCTCTAGCCCAGTGTTGAGCGAAACTCAATAATTACACCAATAAACAGTACAATTTCGATCCATCCCAAACGATGGTATGCATATGGCTTTGAACATGGAACCTTCGATGTTCAGCGGCGTATGGTCCCCAGATAAAATAACGTAAATCCTGCATATCACAGACAACGCCAAAGGCAAATATAAGAAGCAGAAAGCATATCCTTTGTGTGATATCAATCGAATATCAAAGTCTTTATTGACTGGGATATTGAAACCACCATTCTTTAAACTGGCCGAAATATTAAAATAAAAGTAAGTTTAGAAGTACTATGTATCTTGCTCAACGACCTCCAAAGGACTAATAACAACACTGATTGAATGTACCTGGAGACTATTTAAAGCTGCCACACAGCACAAACAACACTACTGTAATATTGAAGTAGATCAAAAGGGAACTTAGAAACCCAATTAAACCTACTGTGGTATTGGAATAATTGAGCAATAGTTATGGATTTAACTATGGTCTTCAGAGAACTAACATTACTCTATATTATTTTTACCACCTTAATGCGGTCGCAAGAATCCGGGGCATAACCAGATTCTAAATTATTCAGAATGTAGAAGAGTATTTGTTTGTTTAAGTATATTGAGTCTAAGTCGCGTGCTTCCAGCAATATTTTCATATCTGTCGTGTTTGATTGTTTTCAAAGTTCCATTTTCATCTATTTAAATATCCCAGTAGTGATGTTTGTGCCGTGTGGCGGCTATATAAAGTCTCCCCGTTCATTAAGTCAATGCTTTTATCACTTACGTCCTTTGAAGGTCGTTTCAAGCACAACTTACTTTTGTACTATGTTCATAGTATTATAAAATTACTTTAAAAAATATTTCGGCTAGTTTAAAGATGGGTGGTTTCAATATCCCAGATTTGGAAATTGTTCAATCACCCTAAGGATATACTTTTTACTTCTAAAATTTTGCATTTGGTATTGTATGTTATATGCAGGATTTATTTTTACAGGCACCCTCTGTTTTGTTTAGTTCCACTCATTGTTTTCTCATTTAGGGCAACCCCATTCTTTTGTCTGGAGACCATATGCCGCTTAACATGGAATGATATTATTCTGAAAATATCGCACTGAAGGTTCTATGTTCACCGCCATACCATCGTTAAGGATGGATCGAAATTGTACTTTTTATCGGTGTAAATACTGAGTTGAGCTCCAACCAGGGGCTATGTGGCGTGAGCGGTAATATGCATTTCCATTACTGCCCATAAACAGACTCACTCAAACCGAGCCTGCATTTTTTCATATTCTTCGTGTTCAATGGCTCAAAGTTCAAAGTTCGCTTTTGGTTAATTTCAAACAGGTTATTTAAATTTATATATTTTCGCGTGTCTCTGTTTTACCGCTACTAGTTTTATTAAGTAAAAAATCATTTACATACCACCCTATCTATACTCTATTAGATTTCCAACATTAGATGAAGTATATGCTTGTACAAAGGTAAACATTGGTTTTATTTCGTCAGTCAGAGGCAATTATTTATATTAAAAAAATGAAATATGCATATCAGGAATGGCCACATCCAGCATACACAGCCTCCCCACACAGCCAAAAAGTAGAGAGGAAAAGAGAGCATGGTATTACAAAAATCAGTTTCAAACTGGACGCCACAAACAAATAACGGAAGTGAGAACCGGAGGGGTTACCGCCTTGGAACGGTCAGTGGCAAAACAAATTGCCACTGGGGGTTTAAACCAGGTTCTAGGGTGCACCAACCTCACACTTGCCCCGACAGGTTCTCGTATCACAAAACAAGTACAAATTGTCTTGGTGAAATAACTCCAACCCACCCATCAGCTCAACAATGTTGCATGCAAAAGCATACAAACATATAAACATAAGAATTTAATAGCATTGCAAAGCCAAAGGGCGGGTACTCAATGATCTTTCAGAGACCAGAGCACCTGGAGTAAAATCAGCAAGAACACGATGACAGGGATAAAAGAAACAATTCGAGCTTCTAGGTTCTTTTTAGAAAAGATTTCCCCAAAAACTTTCATAAACTCTTAAACCCCTGCCACCGTAGTGCAACCAAAGAGGTAAGCATAATGATCAACTGTAGATGGGTTAATCACCAGGCCTGCAGAGCGCTGTAAAATATCATGTTGGTAACCTTTCTTTATAAATTTACAGATGGTTTTTACGAATAACCGGGAGAAATTAACATCGCCTTTTATCTTCTTAAGTTTATAAATTAAATCTCCATAAAAAAGTGGCTGTGAAATACCTTGTTGCAATAGTGATTTTAAACTGCACCTGTATTTGTGAATTAGATCTGGATATCGGCGATAAAACTTGCAAAAGGTTTTCCTTAATTTGTGATACCGATAACCTTGTTTTAAAAGTTTATCTGTGATGCAAAGATTACGTTCATTGAAATCATTCACATCGTTGCAAGCTCTTGAAAAGCGAACAAGCTGTGAGATATAAACCCTGTAAGAAGTCGCACGAGGAACATCGCCGTCTAGAAACGGAAAATTTACTATATTAAAATTAAAATCATCTATTTTATCATAAATTTTAGTAGTGACGTAACCATTGTCAATGGATAGATTTAAATCAAGAAAGTTTGCTTGCTTTTCTGAAGTGTTCGCTTTATTAAGCTGTAGTTCTTTAGGATAAATCTTATTAACCAGTGATGGAAAATGGTTATTATCTATATTTAATAAATCATCAAGGTACCTCGATGTGTTGTTAAAAGCTGTAATAATATCATCTTGATGTTCGGTAGAAAGAGATAACATAAAATCTCTTTCATAACAGTATAAAAACAGATCAGCAACAAGGGGTGCACAATCAGTACCCATTGGAATGCCTATTACTTGTTTATAAATAGAGGTACCAAATCTCAAATAAATATTATCCAATAAAAATGTGAGCGCCTGTATAAGGTCTTGACAGGTCCATGAAGTATAATTATCATAAGAACCATCTGTAAAAAATGCCAAAGGCGAGGGGGATATTAGAAATGCCCTTCGTCCGTGCGTCCGTCCGAAACAATTTTGTCCGGAGCATAAGTCCAAAACTACTGGAGGGATTTTATTCAAACTTCATACACTTACAGAGCTCATTGGTAGGAAGTGCAATGTGCAAGAACAATAACTCTACCTTGCTTATTTTTAGAGTTATTCCTCTTTATCATATTTACTTGATATATTTTGTCCGGAGCATAACTCCAACACTACTTGAGGGATTTTATTCAAATTTCATACTCTGACAGAACACATTGGTATGTAGTGCAGTGTGCAAGTGCAATAACTCTACCTTGCCTGTTTTAGAGTTATTCCCCTTTATCATATTTACTTGAAACATTTTTTCCAGAGCATAACTCCAAAGCAACTTGAGGGATTTTATTCAAACTTCATACACTGACAGAGCACATTGGTAGGTAGTGCAGTGTGCAAGAACAGTAACTCTATCTTGCCTATTTTAGAGTTATTCCACTTTATCAGAATTACTTAATAAATTTTGTCCGGAGCATAATTCAAAAACTACTTGAGGGATTTTATTCAAATTTCATATACTGACAGAGCACAGTAGGTAGTGCAGTGTCCAATAACTCTACCTTGCCTACTTTTTAGTGTTATTCCGCTTTATCAGATTTACTTGATAAATTTTGTTTAAAAATTTTAACTCCAAAATTTAGAAGGATTTCCTCTCCAGGTAAATTTTACAAAAGTACAACCTTCAGGTAACTTTTTTCCGGCGGGGGGATTTAACCATGTGTAACATGGCTCTTGTTATCATTGGTTTTAAGCGTGTTTATGTTCCAAATTAAGTCATAAATAGTTCTCAATGTTTTATCTCATTAACTGATAATAGTCCATTAAGGAATAGTGACTTAGCTTTTATTTTGAATGATGAAATTGATAACTGTTTTTTCACATTTGAATATTTGCCACTGATAAATATAATTCATACATAACAGGGGTGTAGAGTATGTTGAGGTTCCTCATCTCCGGAAACATTTTTTTCTATTTCTGTTGTGGCATATGGGTGAAAATTTTTTCCTTTTTTCATTTTTATAAACTTACATTAAATAAAGTCTTAAGTTTAGGTATTTTAACAATACCAACATAAGTAATGGATGACCGACATATTTTTATGGACCAAACTGGAGATAAAAAGTTAAACATCGGCAAACAGCGAGAACGGACATGATTCTTGTATTTGTTAGGAATATTTCGGTCTTGTGGCGGCTGTAAAAGTTTCCCCGTTGGGCATTATGTATGTTAACAGTACTACGAAAACTACTTTTGGTAAAATATTTCGGCCTGTTTTTCTGAGTGGTTTCAGTTACTGTACAGTTTTTCTAACCAGTACAGTTTTGTATGATCTCAAGTTTAGTTTTTTTTTCTCTTTTTAGTCTTTGGTATTCCCTGTGATTGGTATTCGCAAAACCCTTGTCATAATAATATTCTAATGTAGTCTGGTTTAGGGCAATCCCATTCTTTTATTACTTATTTCGTTTTCAATTAGATACCGAGCAACCTCCTTAAACATCTGTGCACTGCAGCACTTGACAAGAAGCCGACGACGCTTTTTGTCATGCGACGACTATTAGAACAGCCGCTACGAACAAAATGCTGTATTTAACTTCCAAATAAGGTTTTGCTGTTAATCAAATTTTTTTGTCGCTTTGGGTTCATCCCCCTTGCGGATGTTGAAACAATACCAAAAGGCTTAAAATAAAGCAACCTGAAAACAATGATTCACAGGCACTTGTTTAGGGATCCTTTGCTGGCCCTATATGCCTATAGAGCTATATAGGCCTAAATATAGGCTTACAGGTCTCTAGATCCAAAAGTGGGCAATTTCAGGAAATAAACGGATGATCTACAGCATGAGATACAACTACAATCACTTAGAACACAAAATATCCCAGTTTTCAAAAAATAACCGTTCATACATAATATACCATTGAAAGATTCTAATCTTCCAATTTCACGATAAAAAGTACATTCACAAGACTGCATCGATTTCAAAGACAAAATCGTAACTTACTGAACAAGTATTGATCGCCGTTGATAGATTATCTATTTATCTCTCCGATGACACCAGTAACTAAACATAAATCCCCATATTAGCGGAAGAAAATCCATTTTTTTATCACCGCCCCCGAACTTTTCACCTTAGTGATCACGGAATCTGTTCTTTTCCGAATGATTCTGGCCGAGTTAGTAAACGGATTGATTACGCATAAGAGCCAGGTTCAATTATCAAATAGGTTTTTGCTACGTACGCTGTTGACATTCAAACGTTAAATTGGCGGAAACTTTTGAACGACGGTTTGAACAAGGAGCAACAGAGAAAATGGTTTGGACAGCAAACTTCTGTATCAATATCAAAAGGCATAAACAGATAATTTTCGACTGACGATGAAATAAATTCGTGTCTACAACAACTGCAGACCGGTTTATGCTTGAGGAATGATCCATTCACCATTGAATCACTTAAATTAACAACCAGCATAACAGGACAACCTATTTTCAAACCCAGCCTTTTGGAGCCTGAAAATTATTTAAACAATATTTGTCTCCGTCATCTTTAGCATCGTAAACATGCAAAGGTCCTGGTTTTTTTAATTCATCGTGATTAAACAAATTAGTTTTAAAATTTCTTGTACAAAAGATACATGTATATTGTATCTTCACTTTGTGGAATCTTCCGTTCCAACGTTTTGATGAATTGAAATTTTGACTGTGTTGGTGTTCCCCTTTCAAGGTTATTAACAGAAGCGATTAGATTGTTCTCATTTCGCCTAAAATTTGTCTCTAATTTTATATGATGAGGAACAGCTTGAATAACGTTGGGGAACTCAAAACAATACTTACCCCCCCCCCCTCTCCTCACCATATAAAACATTTGCCACTAAGTTAATTTGCCCTTGAGTCGAACAGGTTAGTTGTTCAAAGTGATCCTTTTAGGTCGTCATTATAATGCTAGCACCGTTTATAATACGCGGAATGACAGGGCATTTACCTAAGTTTATATTACGGCATGTTTTATCACAATATCTTGGACGAATTGTATCAAAGTACTGCAAAGTACTGAAAGTATTCACTTACCACGTTTTGCTCTTGAGTCAAACATACTCGCACTGGAGTCGATCATCCATTTTTGCAATAAAATTGGCGTTCTCATACCAAATTTGTCAATCAAACCCCTCGATTGGTTTAGGCGAATCATATAACATCAAAGGGCGCCATTTTCATTAATTCTGAGTAACTATATGCTTGCGTCTCTAAGTACTCTTTAAAGTAACACCTGATTCAAGGGGAGTATGCGGTTTATAGAACTTTAACAAGTATCCTTTGTTATTTAGTAAAGAGAAAAGAGAAGTGTTTCTCATCTTAGTTTTGTTCACAAATGAAGGATGACATTATTGTGAGTTAAAAGAGTTAAATTTGAGAAGTTTTCTCTATCTTTTCTAACTTTTACTTCCTTAAATGTAAAATAAGATATGGAATATAACATCACAAATCTTATTCACTTAAGCGTGACTCAAGAGCGAATTTTATTCGAGTCATGGACTAACACTCCTGTGACAAAGTTACCACTTTCTTGCACTTTTTCGTGGTTTTTTGGCACTTACAAGTACCAGTTCATATAAAAAAACGGAATAATTTACACAAAACATTGATAAGGATTAAGCGTAAAAGGGTTTATTTATTTACAATTGTTCTCTCTGAGGTTTGTAAAGTTAAAAATTTCAGTGTACTGTGTATATAACAGCGTCCAGGAAGACAGATTAAAACGTAATTAGTTTTCTACAACAAGGTGTGACAAAAAACAGAAAGGATAAAAGAGACACCGCAAATGCATTGGTGTCGTAAGAAACAAGAGAAATCGATAAAATGGCGTCAAAAACGTCCGACTCATGGGCCAAATCGATTACAAAGTTGAAATATGCGTAATTTGTCAGGAATTGCCACATTCAGAAAAAAACAGCCTCCCCACACAGTCAAGAAGAAGAGAGAGGGAGAGAGCATGATTTCAAAAAAGACACCACAAACAATTAACAAAAATGAGAACCCGAGGGGTTACCACCTTAGTCAGTGGCAAAATTAAATTGCCGCTAAGAGTTTAAACCAGGTTCTAGGGTGCACCAAGCTCACACTTGCCCCAACAGGTTCTCCAATCACAAAACAAGTACAATTAGTGAAATAACACCAACCCACCTATCGGCTCAACAATATTGCATGCAAAAACACATAAAACATATAAAACATAAAAAGCTAATAGCATTGCAAAGCCAAAGGGCGGGTACTCAATGATCTTATCTGCATATAATAGAATTGACTAAATAAATCCTATTTAAAATTCAACACTTGACTTGTATGTGTTTTGTTTTAATAACGGTTTCACAGTTGGCAGCATCGGGATAAGGACTTTAACAGTGATGTATTTATAAAAACGGTTTCAACTTGCATTTCCATTACTGCCTATAAAGTGAAATATGACCCAGCCTACACCACCTTCTGATGAAATTTTCTGTCAGGCAGGTACCAAGATCATACCCTTATACCTCCCCACCTAGGAAATTTTTTACTTAGTCCATCAACACTTCTTATCATATATATCCATTCCCACTACAAACCTATTTCCCACCTAGAGAATTT